>KK502408.1:2382091-2398460 GCA_000688735.1 Glossina austeni
AACTTTATATGGTTTTCTATGCATTTTCTATGTATATCCACATATATAAAAGAAAACTATCTCATATAGATCAACAACAACAACAAGTCATGCTTGCCTGGCTATTGCATTTCCTGCTGAGTCTCTGAGTTAAAAAAAAAAAATAATAATAATAATCATAATAATAATAATAATAATAATAATAATAAATAAATAAATAAAATGCAATAATAAGCCTGAAGGTACTTTTTTTTCATTGAGAATTAAAAAAAAAAAAATAATAATAATAATAATAAAAAAAATTATGGTAAATGTGCTGATGTAAGCTGGTAGAGGAGTCACCAACATAATGTAAAACAATCATTATTATCATCTTCATGCAATAATTGTCATTATCGTCTTCAAGCGCAAAACTTAGCTTTTGTCTGATTAATTCCACATAAGAATTATTTGTTTATCTTTATGTTTTATCTTTATGTTTTTTTTTTGTTTTTTTTTTTTTTTTTCATCTCCAACTCATCTTTACGCGCTAACCTAATATTTGTTTACAATCGTTTTTTTTATTAGCTAAAAATTCAATTGTTTATGTGTTCAAGAAAACAATTTTATATTTTCATTAACATTTAACGGTTTTTCAATGAGCTTGAAGAAAAGGTTTTTTTTTTTTTTCATTCAATTTCTCTTTTATTCAAAATCATTTCCTCTGTTCAATGTTAATGTTAAGCAAGGAACCTTCATTTCTATCATTAAGTTACAGAAATATTTTTAAAAAGTTTTCCTTTTTTCCTTTTGAATGAACAATGAATTTTTTTTTTTTTTTTTTTTTTTTTTTTAATAACAATAAATATATAAATTTGAATATTTTTTCATTTTTGCCGGAAATGATCTGAAATCGATTACAACTTTTAAGATGAATGATGGAATGAATTTTTCACCTTCATCTTCACCTTAGTGAGAAGAGATCAAATTCAGTAGAAATTTGGATTTACATGAGCAAAAATTAATTAATTTAATATTTAAGAATATTTAGGAAATTTTTGTTTGGTGTTGGGTGTTAAAAAGCCATCACTAGGATATTGCAACATGATCAAGTTATCAGTTATTGTTGTTTGTTATTCTTCGAAAAGATTCTAATAAACAAAATAATTGCATAGTACTCGTCAAAAAGTGCTCTCACGGTATCGCCGGAGCATATTTTTTTGATTAATTTCAAGAGGGAAATAGAAATTTCTTTTTCTTGACTTCGTTGACGTCAATGTTGTGCGTCTATGGAAACAACACGCAATCCATGTATGGACGAAAGCATCGAGATCCTGCCTGTCTTGAGTCGTAAAACTTAATGCACCCAGGAATGACAACTCGACACTATTGAGCCTATCGCTCGATAGCAAGTTTTTATACAGGAATAAAAATATTTTTTCATAGGACTACTGGGCTTTAGTTGTCTGTCTACGACATTATATATGATCAAGACATGGCTCTGAAGCAAGTAATCTGTAGAGGCCTCAGACATACATAACATAAATACGTAAACACTATTTCTTTTCATTTCCTAAACGCTAATTAAATGCTTTCTAACTGTATAGAGAATATGCCCTAAAAGGCTAATCATATATATGAAGAGAATATGAGATCTAATGCCCAGAGTTACTTATATTAAAATTATTTAAATCTAACGTGACAACTAACGATTTAGTCGGCTGTTCGCGAATGGAATCATATTTTTTGTTTGCATAACAACCACTTGTTAAGCAACTGTCCGTGAACTGACATCCTAATAATAATCCACGTGCACAAGCTATCCGAGCCTATGCTGTGATCAATAAACCTCGAGGAGCGTTATTGTTATTTAATTAATTTCTATAAAAATTCATTGAAACGAGAAACAAGGGAATGATATAAAATATCCTCGACCTCGAAGTAGACCTGGAGTGAGTATGGATAGAGATTGATTGTGGATTAGGCGAAGGTTCAAAAAAGTCGATTCTTTTAATCGAGCCTATATTCTCCACTAAATTTAAAATGATGAGCAGTTAGTTGTTTCTCCTAACTTTTCTCGTTATGCGATCGCAAAAGCATTGCTTTCTTATCAAAATCTCCCCAAAAATTTACAAAGCTACGAGAGCACCATGAAAAGTGTGCATCGATAGCGATTACCAATCAAAAAATACTAGATCGATAAAAAGTTGCAAAAGAAAGTTAACAAAGGACTAAAAACTTCAACTCCATTATTCCCCGATTCAATCAATAATTTACGATCGATAGTAAAGATTACAATTTTGATATTAAGAGAAATTAACCAACTGGTGATTCCATTATTTATTGTGTACTCAATTAAATTAGAAACTTTTTTCTCTTTTTTCACAAGAGTAAGCAAAATCGTAACGATATACTATATGATTTTTATCTTTTTCTATTTACAGGTAAGTGCATGGGATGCTTAATAAAAATGTAATTTAATCTAAGGCGCGGCTCGTAAGTATTGCAAATATTTTCTAATTTAAGGAAAGAAGGTGATACAACTTGATAAAGATTAAGCACCTCTCACTGCTGGCGGAGAATTTCGAGAAATCATTTAATGTTTTTATACCCATCATCCACCGAAGGATGAGGGATTTAGTCATTTTGTTAAAATATTTTCAACGCCCACAAGAAAGCTGCGAAGACCCGACAAAATATCTACCTACATTCTTGTTCGGAATCAAATTCTGAATCGATTTAAGGATGTCCATCTGTCCGCGCATCCGTCTATCCGTCTGTGCTAACATACTCCTGGCCATAAAAATTAAGTTATCGTCTTCAAATTTGGCAGAAACATTTGAAGTCTCGCCCGTGGATTGACTAAATTAGTCAAAGGGCACGCCTATAGTCCCACGTAAACTGAGGACATCCTTGCTTTTCAAACGGTTGGTTTTTTGCTGCTTACTCTCACACTACAGCAAATAAATCTAGAAAAATTTGACCCTATGTTCTATGGGCGATGACTGTAAAAAAGTGAAAAAAATCAGCCCCGCCTACTTAATTTTAATGTGTGTCATAATTTTTTTAAAATTTTTATAATGAACAGAAATGAGATTCAAAAACCCTATAAACTATTATCGACCAGTTTCAAATTCGAGATACACCTAAGCATGTCTGTCCATCTGTCCATTTGCGCAACTGTGTATATCTATACTAAGCATTTCGCATTTCCACTGTTCTTCTGAAAATAGAAAAAATCAGCCACGTCCACCCAGAGAACGAAAATGTAATTCTTTTTCGTTTTTTAGCGTGACGGTGATGGTTATAATAAATTCATCCACGAGCAAATTAAGTTGGCACTGTATCTACCCCTTCATATGTTGAATATATATAGATCGCAATTTTCACGATATTCTTAAAAAGTTTGGTACGCGACGATATATTTAAGTCTAAGCTTGAATTTCCTTAAAAATACTTACGACCCTTGTCCATATAAAAAAAAGGCGTAATTTAATTAAAAATTCTTACGTCTCTCCAAGTTATTCATGTCTAATTTTTGATCTTTTATAATGAAATTTTTGGCATTTTAAAGATCGTCCTTGTACGATTATAATGTTTTAATTGATTTTTAGACAACATTTTTCCAATTTTTGAATGTAGCTGTGAGCATATTACGCCCATCATCTGAAAATTTTTGAGCATAGCATTAAATATTTTCTTCGTCTTATGTAGAGAATTATTTAACAATCGATAATTTGACGACGGGTCGGAGTCTTGAGAAGCTCCATTGTACATATATCGATACCGAAAGTCTAGTATACTTCGTATGCCGAACAAACTGTCTCCACAGCACCTTGACTAGTCAATGTTGGCGTTGAATGCAATATCAAAGTTGATTAAAACCGTAATCTGAACGAAATCGGTAAAGACTGAGCGATCAAATCGAACAGAATCATAGAAATGATATGAATTCGCTATAAAATTTCGTAACCTAGTTCCGAAGCAGGCTTTCGTTCACGACATTCGCTCGTAGCAATACGCAGAAGAAATTGAAATAACCCCCCCCCCCCCCCTACCCCCTTCCCACTATTTTATTAGGACGATTGATTCAGAATCAATTTTTGAATCGATCTAAGTTTATCCGTCCGTCCGTCCGTCCGCTTGCTTGTTTCGTTCTTTTGTGTCTTGTTCTACAAGACGTAATTTTTAAGATATTTTGATGAAATGGACAAACGGTATTGAATATTGTTCGGATCGTAGCACTTTTTCGACCACTTCCAATGTAAGGCGATATTTTAAAAATATATTAAACGAATAACTGTATTAAGGGGAGTGATGTGAGATATCATAGGATGCGCCGTCTTTTTACTTGTTTTTTTTTTTTTTTTGTGTTTAAATGCTTGTGCTAGAAGAATGGTCACAAGACAAAGAAAAATTCAAATCGAAAATTCTTTTCGCTATTATTTATAGATTAGTTATGAGTAAAAACAATATTTTGTAAGAAAAAAATCTTTTAAATCAAATTTTCCCCAATTCGCTTGCTAATCTATTACAATCTATTACTTATCAGAGATTTAATTTATTAAATAATCGAGCGCCCTTCGTATACATTGTAAGGTAACTTCGGTAATGAGTTAAGTATGAGCTTTTACCTCATAGCAATGTTTATGTCATTCAATTAGTCATATGACTTGCGCAATTTTACTAATGGAATAATTACTAGAAGAACCTTCTAAATTGTAATCAGTGAGAAGAGCAAACTTGATCTAATTACAAAATTTTCATTTTCTACAATAATTATTGAAATTAGCGTAGAACACACCTCGTAATATGCATACAAATAGATCATCAAAAAGTAAACTCATCGCCATTATTCATTTTGAAACAATTTAAATAGAATTTATTTTTTTATTTTTTATTTTTTTTTTTATATTTTTTTTTTTATCAAATATTCTCTCTTCTAAGTACACATCAATGTTTTTTTTGTTCGTTTTTTGTTTTTGAAGTACCTTTTAACTTAGGTAAATGATTGTCAGAAGAGCTATCTTGTCAGTTTTCTCTATTAGAGGGTTTTGTGTTTTTTCTTTTTTCTTTTTTTCTTTTCATATATTTTTTCTTTCAACACACACTTGTTAGCGGTGATTTTTTTCCGGATACCATTTGATACTCTAGACTGAAAGGTTAATAATAGGGTGAGAAAGAAGTATAAAGGGGAGGAAATAATAACCATAGACATGAGTGTCTCAAAATCTATTAGGCGTGAGTGTATGTTTGGAAATACAAAAGCGGCAACAACAATAACAACGACAACAATTGCAATAAAACAAACCAAAACAAAGCCTACGAAACTATTTGAAAAAAAAAAAAGAAAAGGAAAATATCAAAAAAAATTTTAAACACACACAACACATGTGTAATTGTAGAGCAAAAGCAAGCAACAACTTTATTAAAACAAACACTGCAGGAGATTTGCATAAAAGCATGAATTCATTACATATTTTCTTTTCTTTTTTTTTTGCGGGGGGGCGGGGGGTTTAAAATCCTAAACATTTGGATACCTTGAACGTAGCTCATGTTGTTAAGTAAATTTCACAAAAAAAAAAAAATAGAAAATAAAAATATTTTAATTAAACGCTTTAAACTCGTGATTAAATTAGTCAGAAAGTTGTATGCTGCATAAGTTATTTTTACAAACAAAATCAAAGAAAGCTTCACTAACGTATACGTCGTTCAATCCGTAAGTGTTAAGTGGTTGAAGTACTACACATTGATTAAGCAATTTACTAACTACTGCACACTACAATAAGTAGCAAATCTTTTTGCTTTAGAAAAATCGCAACAATCGAACTCAGCCCAGAAGTGACAGATAGTGATAAGAATTTACAAAAGTGCAACAAAGATGAATTTTACTTTTTAGCTAAACTTTTTTCATTGTTAGGAGAGAATATTATGATTCACATTTAACCTATATATGTATCCATAAATATCCCCTTATTGGTCAAAGTCTCCTACTTTCTTAACGCTTTTCAAGCCTCTCTTCCAACTCCGAGAAAATTGTATTCGTGACGGAATATTTTATACCCATCGCCATTATCCTAAAAAGGGACTAAAACAAAAGGAAAATAACTAAATATTCATACTCTATAACAATCGGTGGGCACGGCTGTTGTGTTCGATTTTCAGAATAAAAGTGAAATATATAATAATAGTGGAAAGTTTTGTACTTTATGAGTAAGAAGCAAAAAACACGGAAATCGAAAGTGCTTTCAGTTTTTGTTATATAGGGGAGTGGGCATTGTAGGTGTGTCCTTTGAAAAGTTGGGATCGTTTTCAAATTCTTTTGCATAATTGTAGTTATGTGCGAACGAGAGAATGTTTACTACAGATGCTAGACTGCTGGGCAGGCAGGTAGATCAATAGACATGCGGACGGACGTGTTTAGGCGCATTGCAAAGTTGCTACTGGTCGAGAATATATATACTCTTTGGGGCTTTTGAAGTTTTCTTCTGAACATTACAAACATTTAAAATTTGGTACACTATCATATTGAGTAGGCGGGGTCAAGTTTTCTCATTTTCGAACAGATCCTATTTTCGCAGATTTATCTGCCATAGTTTACGAGTAGTAAGCAAAAAATCATCTTTTTATTTCATTTGAAAAACAAAGGTGTTTTCAGTTTATGGTGAGACTGCAGGCGTCCGTCGACCGATTCAGCCAATTTCTAATACTACGTGCGAAACTATCAATGGTTCTGTCAAATTTGAAGTCGATAGATTCATTTTTGCGGTCAGGAGAATATTTAGATAGACCAGACAGACAGACCACCGGACAGATGGACAGACGCGCATGCTTAAATCGATTCATAATTTGATGTTGATCAAGGAGTTTCCTTTTGGACATTGGCAACGTTTCGACAAAATAGATAAACCCCTCATTCTTCCGCGATGAGTATAAAAAGACTTAGCGAGCGAGTAAGGCAGTAGTGCGTTTGCCATACTTCGCAGAACTAAAATCTTCTGAGAATTTTTTACGACCGATCATTTTGAGTGCTTCATGCCCCCTAATTTCGAATTTCGGTGCTTATTGTGTAATCCTATAAAACTATATAGCTCCTCGGATCAAATGAATACACGGATCATATCTTGTACTGCGGTGCCATTTTCAAGCTTATTTCCAATCGAAATCGATTAAGCTCACATCTTAAAGTTTGAAATTTTTCAGACTTACTAATGCAAAGTTGTTACGATGATGATAACTTAAGCTTTTAAACCAACAAACGAGTCCAGGTTTTTTCAACAAATTTATTCATCATCGAATTTCGTTCTGATTTTTGTGTGACATGTTAAGATAATTTCTAGATACTATTTGGGGAAACTAAGAAGACAAATTACAATTGAATACAGCAACACGCGATCTATTTTGATCCGTCTGCAAAGTAAATGCAGATCCGAAAATCAGATTTCTAACAGCGAAGAGCAGATTGTTTCTAAACTGATTCAATTGATTCAAACTAGCATCGAAGGTACGAAGGCAACTTCACATTAGGGACATTTTCAAGCATAGATCTAACCAAAGTCATGTCTTGTAACATATGGATCATTTAATTCCCTCGATCAATATTTAATAAATCGCATCTTCCAAGCAACTGTATTTATGTAAGAGTCTATATGTGAATTGTAGCAAAATCCTTCATTCCTGAAGAAAACATCTAAACGAAACATTCATGAACGAATCCACATTTCCCAGCTTATGTGAACGAGTAAAGTGAACAGATTACTCCTTGAGAATAAAAGCTTTTGTATATTTTTTTTTAAATCACAGCATTAAAAGGACGTCGTACCTACGACTTACGAAGGGAAAGTTGAGATTGAAAAAAAAAACTCCTAACGAGGTGTTGGGAAAATAAGAGCTCGTTCATTTCCTTAAGTATAAAGGAAAGCCGAAAACCGAAAGCCGAAAGACAAAAATTTCAGTATTCGTAACTTGTAATTAATACGAGCGAAGGCGTAACCAAAATCAATGTATATGAGACCCGTCTATGAACCGGTACACGAATAAAGCCTTAAAACTATAAGAAGCAAATTTGAAATGGTTAGCTTAACGCTGAACCTTTTCACGCTGTATACTAAGGATTACTGCGCGCAATTAGTTTAAATAGAACACTAAGCGTGAGGATGACTCTGCAATTCTCAATGAGATATGAGAGAGAAGTCATAGGTGAAAAGTGCTCTTCGTTAGTTGTGCGCGAAAGACAAAAGATTTGTATTTGTTTAACAGCACATGGGAACATGAAAACCGTTTGACACTTTGAAACTTGAAAAGTGAATTGAAAATAGAAAAAGTAAAAGAAATTGAATATCTATAGTAGAGAAGTGATTTTTGAAATATCCTTTCGGCTAATACCGGTAACAAAGACATTTCAATGAAACAATTTTCTTTTCTTATTTTAATTTTTTTTTTTTTTTTCGTATTTTTTTTCCTAAATACATCGAATGAATTTTTTTTATGTTAATTCGAAAAAGTGTTGATGTCTTTTAGTTATTTTCGCAACAGTTGACAAGATTTATAGACATTATCTCCAAGTAATGTAAGAGGAGAACAAGTGAAAGAAAAAAAAAAATATATTTTATATATATATATATATATATATATATATGTATATATAATAATATTATTATTGTTCAGGAAAAGATTGGCAAATGTATTTGTGCTTTAGCGGATCCAAACTCTTACTTTTGTTACTATTTTTCGTGCAAATTTTATATGCGTAGCTGCGTCATTCATTCATTGTTGCTAATGCTTTGTGCTGCGAGTTGCTACTGTTGATAGAGTTTAAATATGTTTTGTTGATTAAATACGTGACTTAATCGCAACATGTTGCACATGAAATGCATATGCAATGAATGGGATGACATTTACAATCTTATTTTTTAATAAGATTTCTTTGCTTTGTTGAGTTGTTATTATTAGAAAATTTTGTTTTTTCTCTTTCGTGATTTTGTTTCTTTTTCTTTTATTTATTTATTTAGTTTTTTTTTTTTGATTGTGTAGACTCAGGCTCTCCTACACATACAAGTGCATGCAGGCACACTTACAGAATGCTGCGTTTCAATTTCCTGGACAATGACTTAGGCAAACATTGTGTTCTGCATGAGTTTATTCACGGCGAACTTTTCTTTTTTTGCTTTTTTTTGCTTTTTTCCTTTTTTTCTTTTTTTATTCTTCTTCTGCTTCTTGTTTTTACCACTGTTTGCTCACTTTAATAATACATACATACATACATAGGTACATACAGTCACATATAGTCACATATATCCACATAGTCACAAACGCGCTTACACACATATACGCACACACACACGTACATACTTAGGCAGACATGTATTACAAATAATGAAGTTGTAGAGCTGTTGTTGTTACCTGACATGTACACATGTATCTCGAAATAAATGTATTTATTTATTTTTATTTTTTTTTGCTTTTTATACAATAATAAAAAAAATTATTTTCTTTTCAAAAGTCAAAAAAAAATTTTTACAATTTTAGAGAAAATAGTAAAAATGATTTTATCAACTTAAAGGCATTAATGGCGATTTTCGTTTTTTTTTTTTTTTTTTGCGAAAACATTAAACAAATCCTTTAAAGTTATTTCGATTGTTTGTTTACTTCAGCATGAAAAGCCGCTAAAGAGCAATCGCTGTCATTTAAATGTCATGTTGTGGAGTGTTTCATTGAATATAAATATCTAAGCATTTATGTCTCCAATAGACTAAATAGGGGACATAAATTTCACACTAACAGTGCTACCAGTTGCTACCAAGATTAAAGGCACAGTGGCCAGTGTTCATGTGTTTATAAAGTCGGGATAAAAACGTACTTACAGAAAAAACAAGAGTATCCTAAGTGTACGTAAAACTCTTTGTATGACACACACACACACATACACACACACATACACACACACAATTTTAAATAACGTAAACAAACTGCTTTGCACTTTGACAAACAGTCAAAGGTATTTGGTTAACAGCACTTTTGAGTCTCTTAAGCTTCAAAAAGATTGTTTGAAATTTGTTGCAAAATTTGTAAAAAAAAAAGCTACAAAAAATCTGTTTATTTATTTATTTATTAATTTTTTTTTTTTTTTGCAATAATTTTTTACAAAATCCTTAAAGATTATTATTTTTATTAATTGCGTGGGCAATCCATACCGCGACCTAGAAGATCTATTGTACTTACCCGGGCCACAAGTCCGCCACTTTTAGGATTCTTATGAATCGTGCCACCTTTTTTGATTCGTAGTGCCTTAGAGTTTTGATACAGTGTCGTGCCCGCCAAACACTTGGTATCTGATTCTGCAGATGGCCTCACATTCACATAGAATACGATGGGACGTTTCACTCGTCCCTTGACAGAATCTGCATGAATCGGTATCGGACATATCCATATTGTTCACATGATATCTGGGGGGAATATGATCCGTGCCGAAGCCTGCGATCAAACGTAGGTCATGTCTTCTCAGTTCCAGTAGTTTGTGTGCCATACCGGAAGATTTTATGAACCTGTCCTTTTGCCTGTCGTTGTCCATCGCTTTCAATCTCAATCCGATTTTCTTCGTGGCCGTTACGATACCAGCCTATTAATATGACTTCTTGATAAGCCACAGAAAGAGTCCTTACAGTTATTTTAAATTTCTTTTTGAATTTCTCTCAAAAGTGTGCAAATTTATTTTACCTATGACCGGGCAGCTGCAGGTGCACTTATTCCGTCAAAAAGTTTGCAACATCAAGAACAAAGATTTATAGATCTTGCGTTCATCCATATCAAAAATTCTGAAACGATCTCTCCGTCTGTCCGTCCATTTGTGTTTGACTGACAAATACACTTCAAATATAATTTAAATTTCGTAAAAACATTCAACGTTTGTGCACGCAGGTTGGTATTGAAAATAAGTTAAATCGGTCGAACGACACGCCCGCAGTATAATGTAACCTTTACATATAAACTATAACAGATGTAACGGTAAAACATTTCTCCAGGCATATTCCACAGAGGATCCTACAGGACCGGTAGAAAAATTGACCTCGCCCATCCGACATTATAGAATATCAAAATTTCATTTTTTTTTTTTTTGTTTTTATTTAGTATTTGGATGATAGAGA
Source organism: Glossina austeni (assembly GCA_000688735.1). Classification (NCBI taxonomy): domain Eukaryota; kingdom Metazoa; phylum Arthropoda; class Insecta; order Diptera; family Glossinidae; genus Glossina; species Glossina austeni. Next base: position 2,393,194 of record KK502408.1, read on the forward strand.
TGATCGGTACAAAAGATTCGAATTATTTTTGTATAAATTAATGTTTAAGAACAAGTTCGAGAACAGTATAATGAGTCTTAGTTTAGACTATCGATAACTTCAGAGTTTGCTGTAAATGATATAAAAAATATATAAATAAATTTCATGCAAAACAAACAAAAAGATTATGTTTGGGTGTAATCGATTCTTTTATACCTACCACCTATATCTTATCTTATTTATATTTTATCATAGATTTTTTATTGTAGGTGGTGAGCAAAAACGCAGCCGAACCCGATAACTTGACTTTTGTAATCGAGCGAAGGTTTACTTATATCCTTAGATAATTTCCGAATTTATTATTGCCTAAGAACATATATACTTTATAAAGTAGAGCCGGAAGCTTCCTTCTGGACGTTAGAAACGCTTTGAAAAAATGATGAAATTTTGAGACACCATAACATCGGGTGGGCATCGCCAGTTTCCTCGTGTTTTGTGCAGACCCTATAAAGTCTTTTGTAGAATATGGGATACAGTAGTCGTGTCCTACGACCGATTTAGATCATTTTCAATATTAACCTGCACGCTAGAAATTCCAATGTCCTTGATAAATTTCTTCGACCAGGAAACTGTTTACCACAGACATTACATAGACAGACAGACAGACACACACACGGCCAGAATTAATCTGACCAAAAGCATATATACTTTGTGCGATCTGTGCAGCTCATTATTGATTGTGACAAACGTTTCGGTAAAATTAATATATCCTGACCCTGCGTTAATGGACAAGAAAAGTAAGCCAACAAAAACTACCCACATTTCAAATATAATTTCACACAAATACCAGATACAAAGTGAGGGCAGTTCGTGTACATAATCACAATGCCTGTAAATTGAAATAATTTCAGAGAAAAGAATTTCTCGTCAATAACTTGCGACTTTCAAAAGTTATTTGAAGTTTTATAAGCGAGTGTTTAAGCGAGAGCTTAATAAAACATGTTCATATATATTCTTTGCTAAGATCAATATACAGATCAAAGTGGTTAATATTTGAGATTAGCTCGTAAACAAGTCACCGATAGTTTAGTAACGGAAGTTACAATAATTTATTTGCCAGCAATCCTCTCTTTCATATATCGACTCATAAGTACATAAAAAAGACTCGAGTAATGCGTCAAGAAAGACCTCTCCCTCTATAATATTTCTTCTTCTTAATATTTATTTATTTCTTTTTGTTTTGTCTTTATTTTTTTTTTATTATTTTTTTTTTTATTTTTAGTTTTCTAAATATAATCATTATAGCATAAATATATGTTAAGAGGATTTTAAAAGTATAATTAAATAACAATTTATTAACAAGCAGGTGTTAAAGCATTTTGAAAATTTATTAATGATAATATTTTCAAATAATAAATAAAATATTGAAAGAAAAAAAAAGAAAAACAAAATGAAATATTTTTATCCACCGCTATCTTCAGCGTTTCAATAACGATTGTCAACATGAGTAATATTTTTTTTTTAAATTTTTTTTTTTTTTTTTTTTTTTACATTTAAGTGTTCACGATTTTGTTCTTGTTTTTGTTGTTGCTGTTATCGCATTAAAGAAGAAGGCAGGCAGACAAACTGACTTATGTATACATTTATACACACATTGACGGCAATTGAATTTAAGCAGCTACTGCTAGCTTAGATTTACTTGCTTTGCAAGCTTATAGTGCATACGTTCACATCAACGTACATATATATATATATATATATATATATGTATATATATATATATATGTATAAATATATATATATATATGTATATATAAGTACGTATGCAAGTATTTTGTGAACACTAAAGCATGTTAAAATTGACACCCTTTAGCTATTCAACTGAAACAATGAGAAAAACATGACGATTTTTCTGCTTAATCGCTCACTATGATAAACATTTACTAGGTTATGCAAATTTTTGCATATTTTTTGTGGGATCATGCATTTTTTATGCTGTTTTTCTCCTATTTTTTGTTTTTGCTTTTTTACTTTTTTTTTTTTCCTTTTTTTTATTAGCGATTTGATTTGGCATAATTTAAGTGTAAATCATATGTGTTTTGGGGGGAAAAACCGAACCGATATTAAACGTGACTATTAATTGAAAGAGAAAGAGATATATATATATATATATATAGCCGGGGGAATGTGCGACATAGTACAAGAGGAAGCTATTTTTTTTTTTTTTTTCACATTTTATTGATGCAATTTTTTTATCCCTCTTTTATTTTTTTCCATAAAACATAAACAATCAAGTTCATTAGTGTAACGTTGACATTGACATTAACACTTAGTCACTAATTGTTTATATATTTTATTTATTTATTTTTATTTTTAATTTTTTTTTTTTTTTTTTTTCTTTAACAAAACCTTTTCTTTAAGATCCGATGATTATTAAATTATGCCATAGCGTTGAGAGATTGTTTTGTATTTTAATTAACCGGCAGCAAAACACCGCCTTTTGAACACTGATCACTGAAATGTGATCAAATACTAATGAGTATGAATGATGTCATAATATTGGCATACTTGATGTACTTTGATTTACTGAAATAGATGAATATGTTAAAAGCAAATGTGGGTGCATAGAAAAGACTTTGAAAAAATGTGCAAAAATGATTGCATTAATAATATTAATAGAAATAATAAAACTCATAAATAATCGTTTAAAGTTAATGAAATTCTCTTTCGCTTTCGCTTTCGTTTTCGTTTTAATGCATACATCAATTTCTCTACTCCGTTACGATTATTTTGAAGAGATATTTTATTGTTCAACGTCCAGGAATATTGACTTTGTCATAGTATTTGTAAAAATTGAGAGAGTCTGTATGTAGTTATGTTCCGTTTCACGTATAAAAAAAAGTCTGTTAAAGAAAAGGATCGCGTTGCTCAAAATTGAAACGTATATCTACATCGGTTAATAATTGCCGGGTCTAGATAAGAGATAAAAAAAAGTCTTAGTTTTTACACAAACAGTCTATTCTCGTTCGAAAGCGCTCAGAGTAGCTCAGCGTAGGATGAATTTATTTAAAGCCTTGACCTTAAACGGTTCAGTTTCCGGTATGACATTATCATCTTTTTCAGATCCAAATCTTTTTGCTGTAGAGTATCTTTTTGAGGTTTATAAGCAAATACTGGTCGCTGGAGACCGGATGTAGGGCAGCAGTTCGAATTTCACTTCATGCCAGTGCACCTTTTGAGCATTGATCGACTTGATCTGGTTCTCGTTTACCTTCCATTGTGAAAGTAAACGTGTCGGCCATTTGAGGAATAGCTTTCCCACGCCCACATTTTCATGCATATTAGGTATCTATTGTGAATGCACTTTTTGGTTATTGAGAATAATTTTCAGAATATTTTTTTTTTGTTTTTTTTTTTTTTTTTTTTACTCTCTTATGAAACTAACCCGTTTCGAACGTCTACTCTGCATAAACCATCATCCATACGTCCGTATGATGTCGTTCGAAGTTTGCAAAACTACTGATAAATTTTTCTCTCCGACGAAGAATAAAGCTTGTCACCGCTTAATTGGTTCTCCAGCGAAATGTTGTTCCCATGAAAATGTTTAATGAAAATGTGAAATTTGAATTTACGAAAAAATAATGTGATAAAGATTTCGACAACGTGTCAACAAACAATCGAAGTGATATTAAATTTTGACAGGCAACGTTTGAAGTTTTGAAACTTCCGAGAATTAATGATCAGTTTTTTTATTAAAAGCGACAGCTTTGAAGATGTTTTGAAATAAAAATCCCATTAATTCCAGTAAGAGTAAAGTCTTCTTCTTCAATTCTCACCGTGCTGGGTTATTCAAGCTTAATATGAAAATATCTTGGAGTGACCTTTGATCGCAAACTCAATTTTGGCCATCACATTGACAATATCTTTGCTAAAGCTTATCGTACGCTCCGAACACTGCGCAACCTCAATCTATATCTGGTTCTAAAGATTAAATCTACCGTTGCGCATCTCCTCCTTATGACGGAACTCAGCTATTGCATTGAAGTCTTTCCTGAGTACCCAAGGTATAAGTTAAATAGGCTTCAAAGCATCGTTAACCGTATGAAACGTTTTGTTTATAACGCGAAATTCAAAAGCCATATCTGCTGTTTCGGCTGCTTCAAGCTGCTTATCTAACTTTACAAAATCATTTAAACTTGATCCGCAAGTCTTCTAATTGAACAAATGCAGTTCTCTAAATCGATTAGGCCGAACCTCTCATCATTTTAATGTCTTACCACTAAATGCGAAATTCTTCGATAATTCCTTGAAGACGTCTCCAAGTAAATTAACCGCACTGCTAACCTCATAAAGTATATTTTGCTACCGGTAGGATTTGCTGATTACAGAGAGAGAGAGAGAGGTAATCATTAGCGGTCATCTCTCTGGCTTGAATACTCTTTTATGTTATAGCTTCTTCTTGCACACGATATATATCTATGTGCTTAGGTAATCGCCCTATGGCTTTATAGGGCTCACTTAATAAATGCAAATGAATAAAAAAGTCTTTCGAATACACCCAACTTCCTATAATTTCACTGGTAAATACTATGCGAGTATTAGGGGGAAGAAAAGCGATAGTCTAAAGCGAGTCTTATGCGGGGAGAGAGTCTTGTAACTCCTTGTTGTGGCGTGAGTCCTTGCTTTTAGCAGCAATATTGCAAATTTTTTTCTTATCTTCACTTTTTCTTCTTATCTCACCTCCTCATTCCTTCCTCTGCGGAACGTAACTTAAATGGCTATTCAGTGTTTAACTAATCATTGATTTTTTTTTTAATAATATGTATTACAATTTTATCGTTAATATGCTAATCAAATTGATAGATGAGATGTACTAACCAAACAACAACCATATGAAAATTATAGTAATTAAAACTCATGACCATTTTCGTAAGCATTCAAGATAAAAGTCAATTAATTGTTGTTTCTTTCTTGTCGATATCTAGCGATCAAAAGATATCGTGGAGTAAACAATTTTTCATATATATATATATATATATATATATATAAATATTTTTATTTTTTTTTTTTTGTAAGTTTTTATCTCATTTTTTTTTCTTAATTTACTTGAAATAGATATTAATGGTTTATTTATAACTTGTTAAATGAATTTTAATTGAAACAATACCGAACGATTGGAAATTTATTTATTGTATAAATGGAATTTATGGAAATTAAAATTAAAAAAATATGTTCGTTTTTTTCGTGTTTTTTTTTTTTTTTTTTTTTTTTTTTTTTTTTTTTTTTTT
>KK502408.1:2398560-2418587 GCA_000688735.1 Glossina austeni
AAAAAAAAAAAAAAATTTTTGTTTTTTATTTTTTTTTTTTTTTTTTTTTTTTTTTTTTTTTAAAAAAATTTTAATGTTATATGAAGTATTAAAGGTTGCGATCTCAGCCGCTGCACCTTTTTTTTTATTTATTTAATTAAGAAGAAAAAAAAAAAAAAAACAACAACAAAAACAACAACAGCAAAAATTAATACATTATTAAATGATTGCAAAAGTTCGTGCCCGATTTTCTTAAATGACTGAAGCAAACACTTTTGTCTGCACTTCGCAATCACATTATTAACTTTTCGTTATTTAAATGCTTCATTAGCCATAATACAAACACACACACAACAAAATAGAATCAATTTCCGTAAAGAGATAACACTCATCCCTCATCGTTGAAGATGAAATATTTTATTAAGTTTTTCCTTTCCATGGTATCTTACGTTGCGAAAAGATTTTTTCATTCGAACCGAATCGTAATATATTCACGATGTTTATTTTAAGCTTGTTCCTACTCTTTATGCTATCGACGGTTAAATATGATTTACACTCTAATCGCTATAGACAGCCTTCCGAAAAGAATAACGATTGCCACTGAGAAGTTTGCAGAGACACAACTCGACAACTCGACAACTCGACAACTCGACAACTCGACAACTCGACAACTCGACAACTCGACAACTCGACAACTCGACAACTTGACAACTCGACAACTCGACAACTTGCTTTAATTTTACCACATAAGGTATCTCAATACTCAGTAATGTGTGACTTTCAGACGATTCGTTAAAATACTACAAACGGAATTGTATTTCTTAACCTACACTTTCCTCTTGCCTGGGGATAAAACGAATCTTTCGTAGATCGTAAATAAGAACTAGATTTGAAAAATCGTTGAAGGGATCTAATCGGAATCGGGGAATTGCAAATGTAAAATCTATAGCAAGAATTCAATTGCACGAAAATGCTCCTATGCATGTCTGATGGGGCTACAAAAAAAATGTCTTTTCTTTTTGTTTCTTTCTACGGATTGTCTTCCACGTAATTGAATTTTATGTTGCGGAACCAAGACCTTGATTAATCGAAAAGGCATCAACTCGCATCCACAATAATGTTAAACTATGTTTTATGTCTTAAAGTTAATTCTTTTTCAACTTATAACTCCTCGCATGTTGGGCTTCTTTCAGCTTAGGTTTTATCGCCGTCAGACTGTACGACTCTGATCGGGTTTCTTTAAGCTTTCCTTGCAATGCAATTTGAATAATAAATAATTAAAAAAAGTTTCATTTTCTTAAAAGAAGTTGAAAACTACTTTAAGTGATTCTTCCCGAAGAAAAGTCGCGCCTTTTTTTTCTATTTTTTTTTCGGTTTAAATCAATTAAACTTGAGAGATAATTAATTAAGTCAAACAATGATGGATAGCATGTTCTCGATTAGCAAATGACATTTTGTCAAGAAAGACAAATTCTATTAAATACAAGGCTTCAGTTTCACGAACTCATGCAATCACCTAAGATTTTAAATACTTGGCGTCCGACACCCACCGTCAAGTTTATTTATAAAAGTTATTAATTCTCTCATTTTTCCATTTATTTGGGGAGTATCTGGAATATCTTTGAAATGTCATATTATGACACTTTCCTATTGATTTTGTGCTATACTGACTGCCCGCTGTTGTTATTATTATTATTGTTGTTGTTGTTGTTGTTGTTGTTGCTGCTGTTGCTGCTGTTGCTGCTTCTGCTTGGTACTATTGCCAGCAGCATTGGCAGGCAATTGACCCACTAACCACTTACAGCTCTAGCGCAGCAATGCAGCTCTGTGATCAATTGTTGTTCAAAATAAGCAATGAAGAGAAGCAACAACAACAACAACAACGACAACAACGACAACAACAACAAGAAAAGCAATAACATTAGCAGCAAAACAAACGCACAAATATGCGGCAAAATTTATAAAAGCAAGCAACAAAAAATCTCGATAAAAAGCAACAAAAACAATAAACGCTTACACCAACCAACTAGTCAGCCATCAGCGGCAAACTAAAAAAAAAAACAAAAAAAACAAAAAAAAAATGCATTTAATTATAAAGTAAAAAATAAAAAAAACAAGCAATAACAAAAAAAATCATTTATTGATGGTATGCGAAGCAAAGGAATTTACTTTTGCTGATTGTGTGTGCGTTGCTGTAAATGTTGCAAGTGTATGAATATTGATCAAGCACCCAAACTGCACTTATACACACACACACACACACACACACACGCACTCAAACACAAACAAACATGCACATGCACACACATACACACACACACACACACACACAACGAAACATACACGCAAAAGCATTACGTTACGCATTATTAATCTAATACAGTGGATTAAAAATTACAAAAAATTAATCTCTCTCTCTTGAAAAACATTTAAAATGAAATAAGAAAAATTACAATTTTAAAGAAAACAATTATTAAGTAGAAAATAATTTAAAATTTCCAATTGCAAATCAAATTTATTCGACTGCGAAAAAGAGTCAAATAATTGAGTCGTATCACGCATTCCGCAAAAATATTTTTCGTTATTCAAACCAAAAAAAAAAAAAAAAAAAATCTATTATTAATTCCGTTAAGGTATTTACTTAAAAGAAAAGGAGCAATGCATTTAAAAATAAATAAAAAAATAGAAGTACAAAAAATCCACTTAACTTAGTACCACAGCCCACATTAGATTTTAGGTAAAAAAAAAAAAAAAAAAAAAAAAAAAAAAAAAAAAAAAAAAAAATCAACATTTTTTTAATTTAAGATGACGTCAAAACACGAAAAATACTTTGAAGTGTTTCATCCAAAGTTTTGCTCTAACCCTTTGACTCTAATTTAAGCGTTATTTTAAGTAGCAGACTTAGACCACTTGCACTTGTATCGACTTACATCAAAAATGTTTGTGTTTTCTTGACGAAAGAAAAAAGTCACGCAAATCAATGTTCGACGAATATAAGAATCGATCTGTTACAAGATTTCATTTGGAATTAAATCTATTTTGCATCAGCCGTACTCCGTAAAAGATTTTTTTCATTTGCTTTGGTGAGGAATGGTGAGGAAAAACTAAAAATAGTTGAAGTCTTTCTAAGCGTGCGGGTACTCCATACCTATACTACCTACCTAAACTACACAAGAGCAGTTGAATATAAGATAGAAAATTGTATTGTTTAGCAGCAATAAATGCTTAAAATCAATTTTAATGATACGTATCTTAGGCCCATACAACTATAACCAAACATAACCAATCAAAGATACGAATATAAGAGTAATAAGAATGGTTTATAGTTCCCCTACTAGGCTAGCTTACCGACCTAGCTTATCAAATTTCCGTTATTCAAGAACATAGACTAAGCGTTACCAGCAACCAAAGACAAAGGCAGACTAGGACCGGTTGGCGGCAGAATTGTGAAATATTTTTCTATAGCTTAAAGCAGATGTATCGGGCAATCATCTTATGTATCTTGAATAAAATCTCAATGGGTATCTGGGTAAAAAATATAGAAGCGCAGTAATATTTTCGCATCAATCGTCGGTATTGTCCGCCTCCCCTATAAGCATTAATACAGTCAGTTGGCTCGGAAATTATACTTCGGGATTCTTCTAAAGCAATCAGCGGCTTGGAAGAATATAGTGCCGGCTTACAATCAATATGAATGTTCAACACGTTCAGTATTACTCTTGCAATCTTACATACGCGATAAAATGGGCTGAGATGGTGAGAAGGCTGTCACCAGGTTCTTGCTTTCTTTTTTTTTTTTTCTCAGTATTCGTTCGGTTATGGACATTATTTGGTTACTATTTTCACCCTATATCCTCTATGAAATTATATATCTGTGCGTAGGTAACCTAAGGTAACCTAACCTAACTAATTGACCTAAGTGTACGAAACCTTACAACGTTATGGTACTTAATTTACTATTTTGCTCACTTGCATCGATTAATTTTTTTTCATGTTGCGCTACAGCAACTTGCAAATGAGGAAAATAGAATTCTTTAAAACCTAAGTCAAGATTTTATAGAGCCTTGCACTTAATTCTCTCATTGGATGACACTAATGACTAAATAAGAAGATAAAGTGAACTTTTTACCTGCTTATAGCAATTGTATGCTCGGGATTTTAACACAACATCGTCACCTTACGACTCTTCGATTTGTTTCCAGCCAAAAACTAATTAAGTCATAGAGAGATTTGGAAATTCCCATCAAAACTTCGCAGTTTTGGAAAGTAATTACTTTTAAAGTGGAATTTTGAATAAACTTTCCCTCGCCCCTTCCCATTTTTGGCGGAAAGTGCGGAAAGTGTTTTGGAGGGAGTGCAACTTTTTTTTTGCACAGAAAAATCGTATTTATCTGTAAGCAACTTTGGATCCGACAACCGGCATAAAAATATTTATATGTTCTTCACACTTGTAGATGTAGATGTTGATGTATGGATGTTTCCATGTAACATGAGGTGTTCAATAATTTTCGTACTTATTATCCTAAGCATCTCTAAATTCGTGCTCATGTAACACGAGGTGTTCAATAATTTTCGTACTTATTACCCTAACCATCTCTGAATTCGTGCTCATACGGGTTTCGGGACTGTTTGCAAATATATCGAACGACTTCTTATTAGAATACTTGCACGAAATTGGAAAAGAATTAAATTTTCATACTCTACAGCGTCAGGTGGGCCTGAGTGATTTTTTTCTCTTTTCATAATAAAAAAGTTCAAAATTATATGGCATATGTGAGAAACACGGAAAGCAAATATGTGGGCGTATTGTAAATGAATTCTTTGAAAAGTTTGAGTCATTTTGAAATTCTTTTGCAACTTTGTAGGCGATCTCTTCATTCTAGCAAACGGCAAAATGCCTACCACACATATACTTCACAGTTGGGCAGGCGGAAAAATGGACAGATGAACGGACAGACATGCATTGGAAACTGGCCAAGAATTTATATACTTTATGGTGATTGTGAAATTGAAATTTTGACTCACTAGAAAGTTGAGTTGACGTTCCCGAGTTTTTTCATTTCATTGAAAGGTACTACGGCATCGCCTCTAGAATATACTTTAATCTGCTGTAGTTTATATATGAGTAATAAGTAAAAATTCAATTTCTTTTACTTCTTTTGCAAAAACAGAACTGTACTCATTTTATGTAGTACTGTGGCCGTGTCCTTTTCGACCGATTTCGATCATTTTCAATACCAAGCTGTGCACAAGAATTTCAAAGCTTTTTGAGGTTTATTTCTGCACGATGCAAACAACCAACCCAACAACCCAAATAAATGTGACTCTCATCACTCAGTGATGGATATCAAAATTATTTCATTCCTCAATCTATGTTTGTTTGTGTATAAAGTGACATCGCCGTCCATAGACAAACAAGGGACAATATTTAAGCATTTTTCGCATCAATATTTATAAGAATTATCTGACGAAACGTCAGCAAGTTCTTGAATGAAAATATCTTAATATCTAAATATACAAACGGATGGATGTTCGACCGATAAGGAAATGTTTAGAAATTCCATTTCTTAGAGAGTGTTGAACAACTTAAGTACCAAGGCATCTGTGAATAGTACTTCAGTAATATTAGCTCAATGAAGTCTATAAAATGAAGTTCAAAACAACAACAACAACAACAACAACAACAATAACTATGTACGCAATGTTTATAAAAATTTTTTTATCTCAAATCTTTAAGGCGAACCTTGTTAGAAACTTTTTCGTAAATTCCAGATGAATCTGTTTTTTATAGATATCATCATTAGTTTAATTTTCCTTAACTTAATTATAATTTTTTTTTTATTAATTTATTTATTTATTTAATTAATTAATTTTTCAACATTAATTGTGAATATTTTTAATACTTTTTACTACTTGCTCACCACTGTTTATACGCTTAAATGTTTAAAAAAACGGCCTGCAATCAGACATCAAATGACAATCATATGTTTGTTGTTGTTGTTGTTACTGAATGAATTATTGTACAAATTGAAATGTGCCATGAAAAATTAATACATTTATATATGTTTAAACAAGACGGAAACAATATTCGGTTTAGGCCGAATCTTTAAAACTCGTCACCTGTAACGACGACCTGTATTCGCATACCATCGTACACGACAAGCCTTTAAGTAAACTGTTTAAAAATTCGCGACATTTATTTACTTTCCATTATTTAGATTCGCACACACACACAAACACACACACATGTAGTATATTTTTATACTGTACAAATATTTGACAAACTTAATATACCTCACGATGTTGAAACGATAACAATAACAACAATCAAACTTCACTTAATATTTTTTTGATGGACATTATTTATAAGATAAGATGCATTTCAATCAATTTGTTTTTTAATCGATACGAATAAATAACAAACACATTTATGCGTATACAATAAGTACAAGTTTCTCGTAACAAATACAATAAAAAAATTATGAACATAAGCGAAAAATGAAAGTAATTGCAATGTTGCGTGAAAAATTACATCAAATGCATTGATACGAAATAAATCAATTAAGAGAAAGAAAACAGATCTAGAAGGAGTCGAAGCAATCTCGATCTTTTGCCCTCTTTAACTTATTAAAGGAAAAATGCACCCACTAAAGCATTGCAGTGTTGAAAAAAAAAAAATAAATACAAAAATATTTATATATATATATACAAGAGTTTACTTGTAAACTTACCATAGTCATTATGTACATTGAATATGGGAATATTTTGATGTGGTCCATCATTAACTTTCTATTCTACACCCGTTATCGGACGATGAGGAGTATATTCATTTTGTTGAAACGTTTGCAACGTTTGCAACGTTTGCAGAAGAAGAAGAAAGCTTCAGAGACCCCACAATGTATATGTATTCTTGATCAGCAAATGAAATTCTCAATCAATTTAAGCATGTCCGTCTGTGTGTCTGTATAATGTCTGTTGCACAACATTCTCCTGTTCGTAAAAATGAAGTTATCGACTTCAATTTTTGCAGGAACATTGCACGAATTTCGGAATTGAAAATGATCCAAATCGATCGAAGTACACGCCCACAGTATGATGTATACTCAGAATATTTCTGCTTTTCAAAAGGAATAGACGATTGATGTTTTGCTCATTACTCATAAACTATACGAGGTAAAAAACGTACAAACATTTGAACGCATATTCTATGGGCGATGCTGTAGTATCTGTACAAAAGCGAAAAAAAATATTGGCCACGCCATTATAATGTATTAAACTTTTAATTTTGTAAATTTTTAATTAAATTCTTGGTCACTTTCAAATTTGGAACGCATCAAAGCATGTCCGTTTGTTCGCCTATCCCTTTGTCCACCTGGCCAGTAGTTAACAGTGCACTGTCACTACGTCCATAAATAAAAAAAAAAAAAAAAAAAAAAAACAAAAAAACATACATAAACATATACTTTTGTCCATACATATACATTTATACATACGTACACATTTACTTTTCTATATGTATATATATATATATATATATATATATATATATGTATGTAATGTATATATATACATATATGTGTATACAATGATCACAATGACGAGAACAACAACGACGACGACAACGAAATTGCTACACCAGCGGTGAAGACGATAACTATGACGACGGGAGCAACGATGAAGGTACAACTACAAAGTTACAAAATAATTGCGCTACAAAGCCACAAGGACGATAATATTCCTAAAATTCCGCAACAACAACAGCAAGGTTATAACAGCGACGACGACGATAATAACGAAGACAACAGCAACAACGACGAAAAAACTACAACGACGGCAAAACTACAACGACGACAATAACGAAAATGCTACAACAGCGATAAAGCTAAAACAATAACAACATCAACATCAACAACGACAACAAAAATGCTGCAACTGCAAAACTGCGAAACAGCTTAGCGACAAAACCGCAAAACTACAACTGCAAGACCACTACTGCAAAGTTACAATTGCAAAACTGCAGTTTTGCAGTTTTGTCGCGCAACCATTTCTTCGTTTCGTGGTTGTGTTTGTGTAGTTGTGGTTTGGCAAGCAAATATTGTGAAACAAACATGCACATACACATACACATGCATATAACCCAAGTACATACATATGCATACATAAAACTACAAATATATGTATTGTGTATACATATTCATACACACGCACACAGAAATGCAAAGCAAATGCTTATTGCGTATTGAAATCCTTTAGAAAACCCTTTATAAAAACTGTAAATATAACACAACCGTAGAACACAACACAATTACAATCTAAACAAGATACATGTCGCCAGTAAGTAAAACTAAACGAAGAGAATGAATAAACAAATTAACACAAAAATTATAAATTCTTTCCTTAAAGCGGAAACATACATACATAAATTCTTTACGACTATTGTTCTTGCAAGTAAATTGTAATCAAAACATAACAGTTAAGAAGAAACGGGGGGGAGGGGGGAGACATGGTTATGCTATAGCAAGAGATTCGAAAGGGCGGAAAGTAAAAGACATACGATGTCATTTGGTGCCAGACACCAAACGATAACCGCCTAAAATAGTAGTGTAATAAGTCTAAACATTCCATTCGGCAACAACACACAGGACAACATAACCAAATGAAAATTGTTTTCAAAAATACAAAAAAAAAAAAAAAAAAAAAAAAAAAAAAAAAAAAAAAAAAAAAAAAAAAAAAAATATGCAAACTGGGCTCATTAACAGTTTGTTAAGGGGTTACCCGGAAAACATAACATTTACACATACTCGACCCTGATTAGCCAAACAATAACGGTAAATATACCACCACACATAATAGAGTGAGACTGCGAGCGAAAGAGAGAGAAAGCACGAGAGAGAGAGAGAGAGAGAGAGAGAGAGAGAGAGAAAGAGATTGAAGAATTTTATATCTACACAGTTTTTCAAGCAGTTAAAAAAAAAAAACAAAAAACCTTAAACGAGTACAAAGCGTAACAGGCAGTAGGATTAAAATCAAAGATAATACTTTTAGTTCTTTTCAACCAAAGTTTTATATCCTTACGTGTATGCGATTGTGTGTATCCGTATTAATATGTTTAAGCTTTGCTGTCAACATGTTACGTTAGCCCTTGAACATAAAAGCGTTTACAACAGTTTTTACTGTTTACTACCTGCAAATGAAATAAAACGACGAAATACCTTAACATTGTCTGCACACACTTGACTTGCCTCGAATTTACTGCTTGTTGCTTTTTTCTCTTCCTTACTAGGTACGTTATATATATATATATATATTCATGTTGATGTGTGCATGCATAGGTTAATGTGTATGTTTAAGCATTTGTGATTGATGTTTTTATTGTTGTGATTTTACTAAGTTAAGCAAACAATTTACAAGAAAAATATTTCCATCATTTTCTTTGCTTAAACGTTTGCCTTTCCAACTCGACTTTCCATACAAGAACAAAACATCACGGAACGGAGTAAAGGGGAAGAGAAAATGTAAGAGTGATAGAGTGAGAGAGAGAGAGAGAGAAGGAAAGTATGAACGGAAAGATTATGGAAAGGAAGTACTTGGGTACACAAAGTTTAATCGATGTCAAATCGAATTAGTTTGCGGTAACATCGAATTTGTTTGTATGTAAAGCGATGGTAAATACATTTTATTTTGCTTTTTCTTTTTTCCACATCTGTTTGCTTGTCGTCTTCTTTTTTTAATGTACATCAACATAACATAACATGAGTGTACTAACTTTGTTAATCAATTTGCAACAGAAAAGCAGAAAAGCGAGTGCGACCATTATGCCGAGATACGACTTACTTTAGTTTTCCTCTTATATCTATCGAATGATTTGTTTATTGAAAAAATCTAGCAGCAAGAGATCAAAGAAAACATTCGCTGCATTTATCCCATTAAATTGTTTTAGAGCTCGCTTGACTTTTTGGAATATCAACTCTATCAAGCTATACTTTAGAGCATGTAAGATAATGTTCTGATAAAAATTGAATTGTAAGCCTAGCTCCGTAGGCTTTTGCACCACATTCATAGTGTTTTTGCGGTGATAAACACTTAACCGAAGTCAGCAGCGCGAAAGTAGTTTGCTCGTTGCCACTTTGGTATTTTGGATGTTAAGACCACACTATGATCTGGTCGGCTATTCGTCGATAAAATCGATTAACTTTTACAAAAACTTGATGGAAATCGGCTCATGTCAGTTTATAATATCATTGCGAATTATACATTGACTAAGAGATTGTTTTGACCCCTCATCATAAGTAGCTTCAATCCGGTTAAAGTATTAATTCCACTTTCTACCTGAACGTTTAAGTTGACTAAAGCGCGCAATCAAACGATCAGAGCGTCCAGAAGTAATCAGTAGAGCAGGCAGAGAAGTTTTGATTCATCCACCGTATAGTCCGGAACTTTCTCGACTCAACCACCATTTGTTTTACTCTCTACGGAACTCGTATAATGATGAAAAGTTGACTTCAAAATATCATTTCTAGTCGCGAAATCTAGAAATGGCTCGTTCTTGACTTAATAGAGTTCACTTCAAATGTAAGACAAATGTTTTTGAATTGTGATGAAAAATACCCTGAACTTTTTCGTTGACGCAACAGTTATGGCTAAAAATGCTCTCAATCAATCCACCGACCACCAAGAGTTGAAGAACCAATTTTTGCTTATAAGATTTATCATGGAAAGGGGCCCCCTAACCGAATTCAGCCTCGAAAATCAGGATTGTTTCTGCGATTGTTTGTGTCATTGTGTTGAAACTGCAAATCGCAGGCAGCAAAATTATGCTAATTTGTCACAAAATATGTGGCAAATTAATGGCGGAGAGGTTACGTTTTTCAATAGAGCGCATATAGGAACATTAGGTAATGTTTGCCTCAAATTCGAATATTTCAACTCATTTCAATTCTTCATTAAACGAAACGATAATAACGTTTACGTCCGTAACAAAGAACCACACACGTAATCCGTATAAAGCCAGCAAAAAAGACTAATCTTTGCTTTTCTAATCCTTGGATACATTTTAGAATGCTTGCGTATTATAGGATAGAGTAAATAAAAGTTATATCGCACATGATCCTAAATTGAATTAAAAGCCAAAAGTTCAATAACCCACCCAACCTCCTTCCCGCCTTCAAAATATTATAGCTTTTTCAATCATAGAATACATTTTTGTATGAACTTCATTTTCCAAATAACTTCGATTGTGTCCTTGAAGGTTAGGCAAATGTTGTTTTTTTTTTTTTTTTTTTGAAGAAATAATGAAACTTATAACAAACAAACTTTAGAATACGCAAACAAAACCATTGTTTTTTTTTTTTTTTTTTTGTATTTTTATTTACTGTTCCGGTGATTAAGTGAATCGATGTATAAAAATTTTTTAAAAGAAAAAAAAACCCTTAATCACTTAAACCATTTAGTTTGTAAGTTCTCTTCTTAAGTATCTAAAAGAATGCAACATTTTGTTGCGGTTAGCGCAACACCCTAAGGTATGCAATTATTTTATAATGCCTTTCAATAGATGATGTTCGCACAAAACTTTCAACTATAAATCTCTCGTTCGCTTTTAAATTTTGTTAAACCACTTCGTTACATAACATTATAATAATAATAATAAGATTAACGTTAACGAGAGAACCAACAAAAAAAAAAAAAAAAAAAACGCTGTCAAAACATATTTGCGCTAAGTGAACGCAAGAAAAAGGGCAACACCCTTAGTAATTTTTATAAGTAAACAAATAAAAAAAAAAATAAAAATAAAAAAAAAAAAGGAAGAAAAGAAAAATTAAAATATTAAAAACGTAACAACAACGCAAGAATTATGCGAAATAATAATTCTTGTTTTTCTTTTAATTAAACAAAAATGTAAGTGAGGTTTTTTTTCTAAAATTCTAAAATGACTGCTGTCTGCTTAATTTCCTTTAGAAATTCCAATTGATCAATAAATCCTTTTAGACAGCGCTGAACATGTGTGTTTCCTGTAGAGAGAAACAATTTTTTTTTTCTTTTTTTTCTTTTAAATATTAATTCGCATAAAATGAAATTTTATACTACAACACTATAACTATATTAAATTTTATAATTTCAAAAATCTCCTAATAATAGGCAATAAATAAAATAAAAGCGAGACTTCCTCAATAATAGGCAGCAATTTCTTATGCTTTTTAATCTTTAAAGTTTTTAGTTTATAGGAGAAGTAAAAACGTGTCAAGTTATTTGACAATTTCAGTTGACAAACAAAACTCATGCACACAACTTACAATTTATTAACTAAGCCACTACGATAGCTCATCCTTAACAAATATCAAACCACTACTACGACCCCATAACAATATGACAACAATCATAAAATGACAACTTAACACGAAACTCATGAATATGCATTTATAACAGAATGGAGGGGGGATGGAAAAAAAAAAAAAAAAAAAAGAAATCATGGTGACAATGCTTACACATTGACTGACTGACTACTATATGGTATATATTAGAAGAACGACAGGATAAAAACCGGCGAAAACCGGAGAAAACAGAATACGAGAGACTGTTAAAAGTGCAGCTTTTCTAAATGAGTCATTAGATAAGCTTAACAGAACAGTATATGCATAAATCAAAAGAAAGACTGGAAGTAAAACACCTAAAGGGGAACACAAGGGATTTTTCTGTTTATACAGTAATAAGGTTGATGAAGTATAACACTGATTATGATGATAATGACGATTATGATGATAATGATCATAATGTCTATGTTGTAAATGTTGTTATTGTTGTTCATTTTACTGAATAGCTGATGAGTTAAACAAGTTAGCATGAAAAAATACCTTATGATAAAGAAAAAAAAAGCAAAATTTTTTTTAGACAATTTTATACATAATTTTCTAAAGGAATTTAAAATATAGATCTAATTTTCGATTTCATTGTGATTGCTTTGGTAAAATTTGTAAGGAAACCAAAAATGCTTATTTCGCATGTTAATTTTTCGTCTTTACGCACAATTCATTAAGAATTTCATGGCAATGTGTTCAAAAATTCGGGCAATTTTTGTTTAAAAAAAAAAAAAAAAAAAAAAAAAAGAAAAGAAAAAGCACACACAAGCTTCCACGTAAACTTTCTTCTTCGTTAGACAGACACGGCTATCATTGACAGGTGACAGAAGCTACCCATCATTGTAGTACTTTATAGATTAGAGGGTTTTTTGTAATTCTTGAAAATTTTTGTTGACAAATTTTCGTTTTCACGCTTTCCCTTCACCGTCAGCACGAGAATCGCTTGATCTGTAAATCTGTTTCTGGATCGTACGCATAAAATCCATGTGAATATGTCTCCCATCAGTCAATTGGATGCGTACCAATTTTTCAAACAAGTTCTATCACCTTGAAAAAAAAACGAGACATCAATCGATACAAAAGCAAATCATTCCTTCAAATTGGTTGAATTGTGCTCATCATTATTCCAATCATATCGATGATGTCTCCCTTATTTAATCATTTAGGATTATTGAGCACAAGATTCTTGATTATTGCATTTTGCCGATCTACTTAGTCTTTCCATACATGCTGCGCCTTCTAGCGTTTTACTACCGTATTTAATGTCTTCTTCTAATAAAATCTCAAATGTTTGACTATTTCCGTTTTTAGTTTTATACCTCACGCCATCTGAATATATTAAGTATTCAATGCCCACAAGGGCTTGAGAGAGACCCAGGATTTATTATATCAACCGATTCTTGAAAGTGATTGTGTCTGTCTGTCCGTCTGTCTACCATATTTTCTTGTGTTCAACCAACAGGTCGCAACTTTTGATGAAGTTTGCTACACTGATATGTTTTGGCACAACGACGGGCGCTCTTGAAAATTGTTCGAATCGAATCAGTTCTTCGACCACTTATTCTGGAAAGTCTTTACATGAGGATACTTTATTGACTTTGTTCACTTATTTAATTAAGATTTAGTGCAAGTTTTTTTTGCCCAATAAGTTTATGCATTTTGAAAATTCACTCACAACAACACTCACAGCTACAGAGATCGCTTTAAGTTATAAATTTAACAAAAGTAATGACATGAAATTTTTGGCAAATGTTAATATTTTAATAACAAAGATTACGCTGCAGCGCTGTTATTTTACTCAGGAGTGAACTCACAAAGCTAACTTCTCTACATGTTAAGCCTTCATGAGCTAAAGCAAAGTTTTTCCTTTTTCTTCAAATTAATTTTTCTGAGCGAACGAACTTTCCGAACTATTCTTTCTGGCAGATTGTCACCCAATAACTACCGACGAGCAGTACGGAGTAATAGAAGTTTGCTAATTTCATTGGAAATTGGTCTACACAACTCGAAGGTATCTCGCTTTACTAAAATTGAAAAGCAAAATAAAATTCTTCAACTTCCCGGTATTAAGTTTGAACAGATTTGCCACATGGAGAAACGTTTTGGAAGCCACCTGTTCCAATTTCTGTGGCATAGAACTGGAAAATACACCTCACGTTTATATTTCTGTCTACCAAGGTTTAGAGCAATACCTGCTTAACTTATAGATATTTACTTATTACGGTTCCTTTGTGTGGCAAAATTAAACTCATTTCGAAACATGATCTGCGGTCATTAAATAAAATGACATCAGTTAAGTTGAACTTTCTTTCCGAGGCACAAACGATCCGAATAACGGCACAATTGCTTAATTTAACTTATAAAATATGATTTAGTTAAGCGTAGACTAGAATCTTCATTGGCCAACTATGTGTGTATAATGTAGAAAGTCTGGAAAGACTGTACTTAAAAAATCAGACAACACAACACATATAATAGACTGTAGTAGTAGACTATGTTTAGGTAAAGAATTAGGCAATTAAATGCATACCATTATATAATCTTTTAAAGCGTAATAATAATTAGTTGAATAAATTCTATTACTCAAATTAATACCGTTTGTAAATCATTGAAATACAATAACATAAGACATGTTATCGGATTTCGACAAAAAATTACAAACATTATAAGAATCGATTCAATGGGAAAAAAATGTGAATCGTTTATCATTCGTTCATGTTCGTTCTCCATATGAAGATAGATAGATGTTTTGCGTGTTCTCTTCATATTAGTTATTTTTAAATTCATGTTATTGTCAATAAATGAAATCAATGTCACTTACATGAGAATTATAATACTTTTCAAAACTAACTGTTGCTTATTATATAATAGAAAGAAGCTCATTATCAATAATTGATTTATACAAAAAAAAAAAAAAAATCTCTCCGCCACCATCCATAGGATGATGGAAATAAAAAAGTTCTCAAGAATGACGAAGTAAGCAGCATACACATAAAAAAAAAAAAAAAAAAAACAATATATATATATATTGCAATTAATTATATAAATATTAAAACAATTTTAAAGCACTTTTAAAATAATGCCTCCTTAAAATATGCAGTAAAGCAAAGCAATTAACAACAAGCAAAACTATATTTTAAATTCAATTTCAAAATCTTTAAATCGTTTCATTTGTTTGTGAAGAAGCAGAAGATATTCATTTATAATATCGGTGAAAAAATAGTTTATTTAAAAAAAGTTTGCTTTTTACTTTGACTTGTTTTTTTTTTTTTGTTCCTTTTTGCAATGACATGACAACAAGATTATTTAATATTTGCATGTTTTGTCTTTAACAACAAAACAATGTTGAGTTATAATAGTAATAATAATTGCGTGACTATTTGGGGCCGGATACCACGAAGATTCTTCTTTTAATTATTACAAATATATTTTTTGCCGTTTTAATCACTGTAAAGCAGTTAACATGAGTATGATTTTTAGTAGCTGAACTAATGTCAGATTCGTGTATTAGAATAACTTTGTATACGTTACCGTGTTGCAAGACAAAAAAAAAATAAAATAGAATTGAAAAAGTCTACAGAGAGAGAAAAGAAGCAAACAAGCAAACAAGCAAACAAATAATTTCATTTCCTTCCGTTTTGTTTACATCGACTACTGTTTACTTACTGTTCACCTAATACAAGTTCCATTTTCAAGTGTGTCAAATTTTTTGATCTAAACGTGTCTCCAAAAGAAAACAAAAATTTTCTTAACCCCTAAGATGTACGTTAAGTTATGCTTCTTAAATGCTTCAATATCTCATACGCCAATGAGAGGCAATACTGAGACAGATTTCATCCTTTTGAATGTAAAAAAAATGTAGTAAACACATATATCTCTTTTGCGTTTAAACAAAACAAAAAATAAAGCACCGGAAGTGTTAGCTCTCTTTGAAGGCCTTTCGAATAGGAGCACAGTCGATATAGTAAAACACCTAGCGAATGCAAATGCACGCGCGGAAAGAATTTTGAAGTTTTCACGGACATGCGAAATATAAATTGAATTTTCAAGTTTTGATTGTTGTGTATGTACAACGAAAGCGCTGTCGTTCGTATATATCAAGTAATGAACACTAGTAACAGGAGGGAGTTGAAAAGCATGCGCCAATTTTTTTTTTTTTTTTTTTTTTTTTAGTTTTGTCTTTTGTCTATATCGTGTACTTTGAGCGGTAGAATCCTGCATTTATTTCGAATGTTTATAGCGGTGAAATTATAATTGCATAGGAAATTTATTTAATTTTTTTTATTTTATTCTTATTTTAGCAATAGATATAACTTTTCTTTACGAATGAAAATTATTCTACAATAAATAATTAAAAAATCCGTCGTCTGCCTTAAAAAACGCTTTCACATTCTTTACAAAATACTGATGAGTTCTTAAAAATTGCTCTTCAAAAATTCCCTTGCCTACATTAAGGCTTCGTAAAAAAAAAAAGTTAAGTAAAACAAGTAAGAAACTTTCGTTCACCTTGCGACGAATCTTTGATACCCGTCACTACTTCAGAGAAAATACATCACAATTAAGACAAATTTCATAAAGTGCGTGGATATGAGTTCGTCCCGTTCTGCTTTTCACACTGTCCTTGTAAAATTATTATATATTACATTATATATTATATGTCATATACTATAAAATATCTATTATCGTAGCATATACTTTATGGATTCTCGCATGCCAACCTCCGAGTTTTACAAAGAAAACAAATCCAAAATATGATAAATATTTTATTAAAAAATTGCCCAAAAATTGTATAAATTTTTTTGGCCGAAAAGGGACGATTTGAAGCATTATGCTTACAGCAACGCCTAATTCAGTTACCCAAGCACGTTTTATAGACCCTTTCTGGAATTATTTTCACTTTTTTATTTGAGTTTTTCTTTATGAAATATCAAGCGAATGAAATCATTCATTGTACTCAAATCTTGGAAGGATGGAGCCGAGTTATTCAGTTGTTGAGTTGTAAAAGATATTGGAGGCCTTGCGAAGGGAAAAGACTTGAGGATTATGCTATAGGACTTTAACGAGTTCAAATCTCATACTGGGCTTACTGCTATTACATGCAAGTATGCAAGCATTCTTGCCAGAATATATCCAAAGTTATAGGCACTTAACGATAATATTGCAGCGGATCATAGATGAAAACCTTTTGAAAGAATCTATCCGAAAGGAATGCATTTCTGAGTATTGAAATATTTGCTAAATATATACATGAATCTCTGAATTGTTTTAATTGTCTTCCCTGCCTAGGTAGCGTTCTTAAAGCGTTACAAAAAGCTTTACAACCCGCGCTTATATTCGACAGTTTATTGCTTTCCTCTTAAAACCGTACAAACATCCTTCGTACTGAAATCCTCCGTTCTGTATATAGCAACAGAAATAATAAAATAAAAAGTCAGCCAAAAATATGTTTATACAAACTTTCTCTTTTCTCTTTTAATTTACTTCCAATAGAAATTTCAATTCTTTCAGATTTTCTCACTTGCTTTGAAATACAAACAAAAAAAAAACAAGAAGCCTTGACCTTCAGCATATGCGTCATATAACTGATAGCCTGTTAAATGTGAAAATCGCAATAACTTTGATTTGTTTGTGCAGGAATCGAAGAATGAAAAGCTAATCTCACGAACACCTTACGAATTCGACGATGTTTAAACCAATTGACCTTCTCGACGAAACAACAAACTCGTAAATGTTCCGAGCCTTATGTCGTATTGAATTTAGCGAGAGACCGATGTGTGTATTTTATGATTGCTAACCTCTCTGTTTACTTAACGTTAACTTCCACTATTTGAGTTCATTAGAAAACAATGAAAAACCTCTACCACCTCGGGTTGATTTATAAAGTTAACCCTTACCTTACTTTTCTCTTTTCAACTCTGTACATGTTTAGGCAACATAAAGCCACTGTACAACTTCTGAACTCCCATGAGTCAATGTTGTCGCATACTCGTGCTTAGCATACATACGCTCAATATTCAAGCAGATACATGTTGTGCTCTTTATTACTATATGTTATGAATTTCGCATTTTTTGCTACATTTTGTTTTACTTTTATTGAAGTTGAACTTCAAAAATTTAATAAGACGACACAAATTTGGGGAACGTATTCCTGCAATTATTTTTAAAACCCATAACTTATGCAATCTTTCTATGCTCAATAAACATCTTAAAGATATGCAATTATTTTAAATGAAATAAATTTTTTTTTCTACCTTCAATAAATATAACTTTTTAAAATTTAATCAATACATTAAAGTTCTGACTATATGTTCACTTAAAAAAAAAAAAATTAAATAAATAAGTAAAAATACTGTAATATATATATATTTTTTTATTTTTAGTTTAACGATACACTATACTATACACGTCTCTCATGTTATCTAATATTTTATTTACACATTAAATTCATTTCAATTGCTTTTCAGCAGTTTCTCGTCCTTTCGTTATTGTGAAGCAGAAATCTCATCAGAGCAGCTTTACTTATTTCTTTCACTTTTCAGACATGTTGATTTTTCGTTAAAATAAACGAACAAACAAACGCAATATATACGTATACAACTAAGCAGTAATCTGCTACAAACATTATAGTTAAGAAAAAGAGTAAAGAAAGGTTTTGATTTAAACAAAAAGAAAAAGCACACAAATTAACAAACAAGATATGCGGTTGATATTCGGTTTGAGTCCAATCTCGCATACCGACCACGATTAGAGTCTTTAGCGTCGCATGCTTCTATTTCTGGTTACAGAAATATGAATGGAATAAAATAGCAACTTTTCCACCTTTTAGTTCGGCAAAAGTTATTGCAAGGAAAACTTCATTCGTCCACCATAATTAATTTAGAATTAGCATAGTTAGCTTGCCCCCTTCTATTCTCCAAGTCGTGTTATGGGCTGCTCATATCGGTGGTGTTGTGATGAAAGAATTAATTCACTGCGTCACAACGTCTGCAGTATTTCACTTAAAGCTAACACACTTAGCTTCTCGAATTCTACTCCCCAAGGCCTTCAATTTGACACCTACCATATCGGTGGTATTGTTAAGAAAAAATTAATTGATCACGTCGTGGTGTCCACAATAGTTACTTTAGAATTAACGTAATATTTAGGCGGGCAGTATGTCTTCAGTTGAGAAATGTGCAAAATAATTGTAGAATAATCTGAGAGTAATGAGAAAAAGTTGATCGAGTTTTACTTAGAGAAACAAAGTTGCCTGCAGTTCACGTTTTAGTGCGAGCATGTGCTCTGACCAGCATAGCCCACCACGTCCAAGATGCAGAAGCTTCCAACATTTCTATAAAATTTAAATTCGATATTTTCATTTTTGCGACTAGGAGAGTGTCAACAATACACTGGTACATACACATGCACACGAACGGTGTGTGCACAATTTCGCGCTTGTCAAGAATGCGCATAGTGTATAGGATCTCTGAAGTTTCCTTCCGGCAGTAGCAAACATTATAACAAAATGAGTATACCCGCATGTCTCGGCGATGAGCCGATAAAAGCAAAAAAGTGCAATCAAAATGAAGAACTTGTTGAACTCTAAATATTCGTGCATACTTTACGGCTTTGTTTATATAAAGCATTTTTTGGTGGTCTCTACATCTCTCTCTCTCTCTCTCTCTCTCTCTCTCTCTCTCTCTCTCTCTCTCTCTC
>KK502408.1:2418852-2438141 GCA_000688735.1 Glossina austeni
TCTCTCTCTCTCTCTCTCTCTCTCTAAATATTCGAATACCATTTATGTGCATACTTTACGGCTTTGTTTATATAAAGCATTTTTTGCTGGCCTCTACATCTCTCTCTCTCTCTCACTCTCTCTTTCTCTCTCTGTCTCTGTCTCTGTCTCTGTCTCTGTCTCTCTCTCATTACATTACAATTTTTTCATTAGTTTTATCTCAGTAAGACAATAAAGTATTTAAGGTCGACGTAAATATAGACTTCAAGTAAATAAAAACCACGTCTTCATCAGTTTAGAGACATCTATGGGGGATTAATTGAAGAGATGATATAGTTACCACATATATTATCTCTCGCTTAGCCTATTCTAAAGGCGGAAGAATACATTTTGATGGATACAAACATAACTCAGAATGAGAAATAGAAAGTCACGTTTCTCATTTTCGAAATGTAACGAAAATCTCTCTCTTTATTTCTTCAATTTTGCATGAATGCACCTCTCAACATGTGCACAGGAGAATTAATAAACCTTTCAATACTGCACAAATTAATAAACTCGATGGATGTTCGAACAATTCGTAGTTAAGAACGTCTTTGTGAATTCGAACTCCATCTTGGTAGAATCGATTGCTTCAATTTATGATTTTCTTATCTCGCATATTTTAGCATCAAATTGTTGGCCAAAAGATTCGAATAAGACTCTTTCCTCTTGCTTCTTTTATCAAAGCCAATAAATAAAGTGTCCTTTTCATCCAAAGACAGTTGGACAGAAAGTTGTTTTAGATTGTTTGCATGACTTAAATCAAGCTGCATTCTTTTCTTTGTCTTTGTTTTTATAATAATTTGGACTCATGGCATCATCTTAACTGTGAACAGAGATGCAAATATTAGACAAAAAATTTTACTCGAATCCATTGTTCGAAATCGGAATTTAAACAATTTTCATCTTGTAAAATATAATTTTCCCTATAGGAGTTTTAAAATGTAAAACGCTTGTTCACTTAAGATAATCTGGGACTTGGGAAATTGATTCCATAGCAAATTTTCTCTTATACATGATCGTATTTGCTGACTGTCTACTTAATAATTGTATCATATGGTAGTTTAATTACCATTCAAACAACTTTTCAGTTAATCTAGGAATTAATGACTGACTATCTCCATTCTCCATAGTTAGCCTAGAATCTGATTGTATTTGGAAATGATATGAATTTCTGCATGCAACAGGACAAGTTCTGCGTTAGCAAAAACCAAGAAACGCGGACGACCTAACTTTACCCCTTTGACTTGAAGGAGTCGTGGCATAGGTGATGACAAATTAGCACAAAACAACATGTTGAGAGTGCGAAAAACAGTCAGGACACTGACAATGAAACGAACATACTTAACATTCCCATTTAAAGCGATTAACTTTAGTAAATTATGAATCGCTCTAACTCAGCGATACCTGCTGAAGCAAAAACGTGAAGCATTCACGGAAGAATGGCTGCAATATATGAAAAGGCATTGAAGAATAATTTCCGAGCAAGAAGACGCTCGGATTCCTATTGCAAAGCCTGTCAAGAATATGCTTACAATTCCGAACACTTAAGCGCTATCACGTTCGGTATATTCAGCGCATATACGTCATTCTGATTAATAATATCTGTTTAAAGCGATAACTGAAGATCTCTTTAACTGAAGATCTGTTTAATTTCATCTTGTGACGTTAGCCAAAAAGAGCTCCGAAAGATTAATTGTCGCTTTGGTACGGGATTCACATTTTGGCAGAGAAATTTGGAAAATGAACTATGAGGACGTGAGCAATAGTTTGAGAGGCAAATTCCACATTTTAAATTTTAAACAAAATCATCATAATTTTGCACTTTTTTTTGAATTTACTTTATATTTAATGTTCAGTGTGTGTTGTATTGTTTGTTCCGTGAAAGAAATTTTGTAATCGTTTTTTTTTTGTTTTTTTAACACAAACGTCTTGAACATTTAGTGTTGTCTGAGACAGATTCCATCATGAGCAACATTCATTAGCCAATAAATGACGTACATTAGGAAGTAAAAAAGTTTTATTAAAAATTTAAAAATTTCTTTCGCTTAAGTTTTTCTGATTCGCAAAATGCAAATTTCCTTTACATGATATCATAATGAGCGCATTGCAGATATCATTGAAATGATAGTTTTATAAAAGTAGATACGGCTTCTCAAGTCAAATCGAGTCAAGAATTTTCTGTTACTTTTTATTTATAGAGGAATTTCTATGCAATTGTCAGTTGTAAAGAAAAGGAAAACTTTTTGTTCGTATTCAAGCAAAAACCGAAAACGATTAAATTTGCATGACAATAAATTTTTGTTGTTCTTGTTCTTATTTTTTTTTCCCGATAAATAACAAAACAAAATACAACAACAGTTAAGGCATACTTTGAAGAAAACTTTAAAAATAATAATGTGAAGCCTACTTTTCGCAGTAAAAAAAAAAAAAAAAAAAGTAATTTATTTATGTCTTCTTTTTAAACATTTCCTTTTGTTTTATTTTGTTTTTATATTTTTCTGTTTTGCAGAGTGCAGTTCTTCCGAATTTAAATGCCGTTCAGGAAATTGCATTGATGGCAGTAAACGTTGTGACCGTATACTCGACTGTCCGGATGGAGATGACGAAGACGAAAGATGCCGTAAGTTTTTCTAATGAATATTTTCTTAAAATTCTATTATTTATATGAAAATAGAAGGATTTTTTTATAAGCAAAGGCTTTTCGTAAAAAAAAAGAAAAAAAAAAAAAAAAGCAAAAAAAACTCAATTTACTCTTAATTGTATTTCTTTTTTCTAACATGCATTTCTTAAAACTGCGGATTACTATATATTACTACTACCACTACTACTACTACTACTACTACTACTACTACTACTACTACTACTACTAAAACTTATTGCATGCAAACAACAACTTTTTTTCCTTTTTTTTTTTTTAACCAAAAATTTGTATGTAAACTAACTTAAATGCTTATGTGCCGTTATAATAGCGGATGAATGTAGTAGCATTGAATATCAGTGTAGAGATGGTATGAATTGTATAAGCGAATCGAAACTGTGTGATGGCTTCAATGATTGCATCGACGGAGATGATGAGGAACATTGCGATAGTAGTAAGTATAATTTTTAATTATTTTCTCACTATGTGAGCTGTATATATATACATATATACATATATACATATATATATGTAATCAACATATCTCATTTGTCATCTAACTTCATCTCTTTCTTCTTCTCTTTACACTTTCTTTGTAACATTTTCATTATTGCTTTCAAAAAAAAAAAAATATATATAAAAAAATGAATAAACCAAAAAAAAAAAAAAAACAAAAAAAAAATACACGCATTAGTTGTTCCGAAATTAAAATATTTTTGCCCAAAGGGCAAATTCACATGCCGTGATTTATCCTGTATATCAATAGTACTACGATGTGACGGTCATGTCGACTGTCCAGGTGATCGTTCGGATGAAGAAGGATGTCGTATGTTTGTGTTTTGATTTTTCTTTTCATCATTTTCATAATTATTTTAAATTATAAAAAAAAAATTTGTCCTTTAGCCTGCTTACACGATAAATGGCAATGTGATGATGGCACTTGCATTAGTAAACGTTTGAGATGTAATGGCAATTTGGATTGTCCTGAAGATATATCCGATGAAAGGAATTGCGATGGTGAGAAATCAGAAATGTTTTAAAATAAAAAAAAAAATGCATAAACACTTTATACAAAACTTGAAATAATTATGTTGGAGAAATTCAATTCTATTTTTCTCTCAAACGCTAATTATTATAATGCAATTCGAGATTTAAACAAAAGAAAAGAAAAGAAAAAAAAAAACAAGTTTAAAACTTTATCAGTATGAGACCTTGAATCCTCATTATATGCATAAGTCCAAGTTTTATCTGAACCATAAAGAAAATTATCCAAACTATGCTTAAGAGATCATTTCAAAATATTAAGTATAGTTGAAGGCTTTATTCGGGGAATAATTGACACTTGATGGACACTCCTAAAGGATAATAAATACTATGAAGATGAGACCTGATATTCGAATTTTAAATTATATTAAATAAGTATCAAATCTTTACCCTCCTTAATGATAATCTCAAATACCCATCGCCCAGGTTAAGTGTAATTTTCAAGTCATTCTCGGTTTTTAATTGCTTATGTTTCAATTATTCATTATGGTCCGATCGAGATAATTGCTACACAAATTGATTATGTCCTTCCGATAAATTTTTAAATACAATCCCAAGTTAATGTCTGACAAAGTTAATGTCTGTCTGTCTGTCTGTCAATACATTATTTATGATGAGAATGCTTTTAGCAGTTTTAGCAGACGATATAAAAAAAGAAAAAAAAAAAAAAAACAGGTCCATGTTGAAGCTGAGTTAACAACAATATGCTGGTTAGGAAAAGGACAGCAGTTAATGATAGCTTAGGAAAGTCGACTCCTATATTTCGTTGATTTAAGTCCATGTTTTCTGTGGACGCGATATTTTACCTTTCAATCGGTTTCACTTCTCAACAGTTAAGATTTGAACGAATCCTGTTATGCTTTCCGACCATCACATCACCTATAATTCACACGATCGTTCCAGTCGCCCTTTACAGAATTCGAGAGATTTGAAAGTCGAACTATATACTACTTAGAAAAGTCCCATTTTGATCTTTGAATTATGCATAGAAAGCTAAATGAAAACACGTTTCAGTCCTCAGATAGTTCATATTACTTGAAATGTACTTAAGAGACGATCTATCGTTTTGAAAGCATTCTTTAAAAAGTAATAAAATCATTAGTAAGGCGACAGCAACACATTGCCAATCTGATAAGAAAAGGAATATAATTCTCTTTCATGTTTTTGGTTGTAAACCAGTCAGTCATTCATTCACATCACACGAATACCGATCAATTGGTATGCATATCACAAATTTGCAAAAACATGTGCGATTCCCTTCGTTCGTTTTCACTTTTCCGTTCTAATGCTTTTAAGTGTTCATTTGCATTTTTTATTTATTATTATTATTCATTTTTTTTTTTTTTTTCTTATTTTTGCATATAAAAAATGTTTGCATACAATGCTTTTCCTTTTTTTCAAATTTTTTTTTTTACTGATTATAGAAAAAAAAAAAAAAAAAATATGCGCATGCTTAATATTTTCTATGAAATATATTAAACACCTCAGATAAATGAGATCAGAACATTAATTTGCAATAAATTTTTTTTGATATAATCAATTAAAGACATGAGTAACATGTTAAGAAGCACGCTTTGAATAAGGCAAAGATTTTTTCAAGATTAATCACGGCTTTCATTAATTCATTCAAACAATGCATCATTTATTTATACATATATAATATTATATATAGTAGTTAGTGTTGTTGTATGAAATGAAAAGTTTTTTTTTAAAAAATTTACATAAAATTATATATATTTTTTTTTTTTTTTTTATAATTTTCTTCCTTTTTTGCACGGAATGCTCTCTCTCTCTCTCTCTCTGCACATATATAATGACTTTCCTGCACCTTTATGTTTTGCATTCTAATGTTTTATATTTCTTAATACGCCTTAGGCGGTGACAATGATGATTATTGCAAATTTAATGAATTTCGTTGTAATAACGGTCAATGCATACCCTATCGTGAGGTATGCAATCATATATATGATTGTTCTGATTATTCAGATGAAATCGACTGCGGTAAGTTAAAGACACAAACTATGCGGCTCTACTCGATGTTTTCGATGTTTATATACAATCTATGTGTACATGTTTAATTGTATTGGTCTAAATGGGTGTTGGTTAACATAAACACACAAACCTATATATATATATATATATATGCATACATACATATATACATACATATGTATGTATATATTAATATGTGTGCTTTTAAGTTCTATTCTCGCATATAAATTGGAAATTTTTACCGTTGGCAGCTCTGAACGTATAAATTTTTCATTTCAATTGCGATTTTCGTAAGAAAATTTTAATGCAATTTTTAATTAAAGAAATTCACTACATCTTAATAAATATTTGAAAGGGAGTTTAATAGTTAGGTTAATGATTAACAACTTGTTGTTTCTATCATATATGTATCAAATTTTGAGGCACTTTTTAATTTACCCTACACTACTTTTCATATTAAGGTATATTAAATAAGCGCGGATGTATGCAACATCCAGAAACGCTTCAGATACACTCACCTTATACTGTACCGATCGATTTAGAATAGCTTTCTGATTTGATGTAACCGTGTCTGTCCGTCTTGTTTTCTTGTATTCAACTTACAGAACGCAATTTTCGCGATATTTTTGTGAAATTTGGTACACTGGCTCGTTTTCATTCAATAACGGACGCTTTTTAAAATGCTTCAGATCGGATCATTTTCTCGTCCACTTCCTATGTAACGCCTTACTTTAAAAAATCGTTACATTATATAGAGCATTTAATGACGGGACTTGCATGACTATAATGTGTTTACTTGTTTTAAAATAGACAATAAAATACAGTTATTTATAACGACTTTTCAAAGTTAGGCTTTATATAGGAAGTCATCGAGAAAGTAGTTCGTTTTGTATCATTTACGATAGCTTTCGTTTTTGGAACAAAATACGCCAGTGTACCAAATTTTACCAAAATATAGCAAAAATTACGGTCTCTAGGTAGAAAACAAAAAACGGACAGACGGACAGACACGATTAAATCAAATTAAAAAGTGTTTTCGACCTAATCGATATAATAAAAGATGGGTCTACCTCAGGTCCTTCTGGGTGTTGCATACATCCGCACTAACTTGATATACTCTTGTATATCAAAAGGGATGTAGGATATAAAAATTTATTTACTGAATATAGCGATTCCTCTCCCCTTCTGTTTTTAGTTCAAAATTGTTAAAATTTTTAGAAATAAAACGAAAAGCAAAGTCAAAAATAAAAAAAATAAATTCTTTAAAAATTTCGCTAATTATCAGTAACTCTGAAGAATGGAGAGAAAAAATTCCACCTTCTTGATAATTCTACTCAATTAATTTGGAAAGTTTTGAAAAAGAGCTTTTAATGGAAAGAGAATTCTTTTTAACTAAACAAAATTGAAAACATCAAGAAATCATTAAAGTAAAATAATTGACTTATCGTGGTGTTGGTGGCACTAAATAAAATTTTTTCTTCAAAAATTACACAAAAGTAAATTATCAAAAGAAAAAAAAGCGCATAATTCACTAAAACATTATATATGCATAAAATGCTAATTGAAAAGTTCGCGGAGCTCGATATAGTATAAAAACAAATATTATCTTTTGCTGAAAATAAGAAAAGAAGAAAGTTTTTCCTATCAAGCTTTATATTGTAGCACGTTGTCTAACGATTCTCTATTTAGTTCATTCCATCTCTGATATAGTTTTCTCGAAGCCCCTCAAATGACTTATCTGCTCACCCTAAAATGCTTTGGTGTGATAAAGGCCAAAAGTCGAAGGATTTCACATCTAGTGAATATAATGGACACTCGAGTAGTTCGGGCCTTGTCCAAAGAAAAGCGAACTAAAACTTTTCAATCGATCATAAAATACTCGCCACTCCTACTTTTATCATTAAAATATCAAAAACCTGCGTTTTTTTTTTTTTTTCATCATATAAAGGCTTACTTTTCATGAGAATGCTTATATAGGAAGGGAAAACCGTAGAACCGACCAATCGGGTCCAAATGGACATTTTTCATATGAAAACATAATTCTGAAGCACTTTCGATCATATATATCGGATAATGCTAATGATAGTAACTTTTCTAATATAATGACTTTTTCAAAATACTGAATTATATTGGGAATCGGGTCGTAAAGATGATTCGATCCAGTCTCCTTTTAACAGAACTCATCTAGATTTAATGGTAGTACCAGTGCAGGAAGTCCTCAAAGATATGAAAATGCTCGTTGAGGATCAAGCGTTAAAATGGCTACTGCATTGTCATTGGAAATCGGCCGGGAAACGGAAAAAGGGGAACTTGTCTTCGATAAAAGACATCTTGTTTTACCGAATTTCATCGAAATATCAGACTTCAGATCGATAGACCGATAGGTTTAAATCAGTTCAGGAAATGATTCTGAATTATGAACGGTCTTCCATACACCCACACATATTTAATATGTCTTGTATCAAAATTGAATTGAATTGAAAGCGATATTCGGGTGGCTCAGAAAACTGGCCCAGACTGGCCTGCTCGACAGAATAATAATAATAATAATAATAATATCCGTCTAGTGTTCTGTTGTTGCAATTCAGATCTCATCTAGAGTTTCTATTCTTCCAAGCAACAAAAACCAGCAACTATCCCCATTATTCTCTTTGTGTAGAGTTTTTCCTTTAAGCCGAAAAAGGAAGCTTTCATTCAAGACGCCCACACAACTCCACAGAATTGCAATTTCAACTAAAGTTTTTCATTTGTCACTGAGACTTGTTGAACTTCCACAAACGACGAAGAGAACTTTCCCGTCTACTACGCAGTTGTTCATTTTAAAACAGAAAAACTTACCCACTAAAGAATATTTCAGGCCTGTGAAATGCCTGGTAACACTTTGAAACTCTATTTAAATTCATATGAAGTATGAAAATATCTGAAACATATATCAGATATTTGAATAGATCGAGACCGGGTTTTGAGCAAGCGCAACTACTATCTTTAAAATTCCCGTGAGAGTATAAGAGAGTCCGGTGAAAAGTGCACCAAACATGGTTTTCGATTACACGGAATAATTCAAATTTCATTCATTTCAAGCATTGCTTTAACTTGAACTGGACTTGAAAGAAGAAGTCCAGTGGAGTTGAATTGTGGCAAATGATGAAAAATGGCCACTACAGGTGATGGTCAGAGACTTAATCGAACCAATTAACAATGGCATCTACACTCTTGGGGTTTATCTGATGACTTCACAAATAATTTATACAATCACGTCAATCATTTAAGGACACGCGACGACAATATGCGTAAAAGAATTGTAGATTAAATGATCAGCGTAACGAGGCTTGTATTCCTATTGCAAGACACGTTCAAGATAAGTTAGCAGCGTTGAACTGAAATATGTCCGATCATCGATGCTGCACTCATCACATCAAACATTTCTCTGGCGTATGATGGTATCCAAAATATGTGTGCTTGCATCGATAGGCTCAAGTGTTCTTTTCGCATGCATCTCACATTTTGTAAGAAAAATTGGAAAAAGTCGCAGGCGAGAGTTGAACA
This sequence comes from Glossina austeni, assembly GCA_000688735.1. Lineage (NCBI taxonomy): Eukaryota > Metazoa > Arthropoda > Insecta > Diptera > Glossinidae > Glossina > Glossina austeni. The sequence goes on from KK502408.1 coordinate 2,428,097, forward strand.
ATACTTTGAATTAGTTATCATCTTTTTCCCATTCCCTTGAAACGAACGTTTTGTCATCTCTTGTTTTTCTTCCATAAATAAACCGGTAACGACTTATTTATACTTTATGACATTCTAATAGACAACAAATGCGTTTCTTGTGAAGTTGCGTGAACTTTTCAATTAACTTATAACCTAAATTATTCCAATTCATTTGTCGGTTTATATAAAAATGCTAAAGAGCAACAATGATAAAGCGAAACACTAAAGGAAAAAAAAGTAAAATTATAAGAAATGGTTTTAAATGTTTTTATTATTAAAATTATTATTTGCATTTATATTTGGCTTTTTAACAAACTTGAAATTTAAAGATGTTTTTTTGTTTTGTAATTTGGAAAACATATCCCGGGTAACGGTATCTGTTGTATTTAATAATAGTTGTGACATTGCTGCGGATGTTAACCATACTCGCTGAGCTGCACGTATTTGAAATTATTTTTTCTTTCTAATTAATTCTAATTAGTTTTTGTTTTTTTTTTTTTTTTTTTTTTTTGCGAAATATTTCTTTAAATGTGTTCTTTTGGTGTTGGTAATTTTGTTAATAATGAAATTTGAAATTTGCGCTTTGTTGTCTTTTATGCACATCTAAAGTTAAATTTTGATTTCTTCAAAATATTAATCGTTTTTGAACTTTCTTTTCGTTTCTTTTTTGAAATGTTGTTTACAAAAACAAAACAAAACCAAAAAAAAAAAAAAAAAAAAAAAAAAAAAAAAAAAAAAAAAAAAAAAAAAAAAAAAAAACTCTTTATGGTTGTGGTTCATAAAAAATTAAAACAACAAATTAACAACACTGTAAAAAATATATTTAAAAATTAAAAAAATTAAACTCTTAAACTCGGCTGTGGACACAACAAAACAACAACAACAACAACAACAACAACATCGTCTTGATTGGCTGATATATTATTAACATAATAATGCAAAATTAAAACAACAAATGCATGTCTCCTAAAACATCTTTGCACTGAAAATTTTAAATCGAAAAAAAAAAACAAAAAAAATTTTTTTACATTTTTTTGAATCATAAAATCATCCTTAATCCTCTGTATTCAAATCGACTGGATATGCATGTGGTATTATTACACTGATTATTGTACATATAAATAAATGAAGACCGTAATGTAAATCGAAACTACGAAGATGACGAGCTAAGACGAAAATACGATCACTATTCGTATACAACTCTCAATTCGTTACCTCCTCCACGATCATCATCATCATCATCATCATCGTCATCGTCATCGTCATCGTCATCATCATCATTACCATCACAATCGTCATCATCTTTCGATGGCAATGTACTGGGCGGTATACATGAATTAGATGTCAATGATTATTCATTCTATCATCCAAATATCTATGAAAATGCCAACCAACGTAATCCTTGTCCGGCCGATAAATTCCGTTGTGCCAATAATATTTGTGTACCTTTACGGTTTCGATGCGATGGTCTCTATCATTGCAATGATTTAAGCGATGAAGAGGATTGTGATAATTATGTTCGAGGATCTCAAGAGCGGCCTATAACTCATCGGCCGCCAGACAATGTTATACGTACCATACCCCCTACGACAATGCAACCCAGATGGAATAATATCAGCCATTCGTATACGCCACGAAAAACAACATCGACCACTATCGCTACGAGTACTCCGAGATATCGTTATATGTACCCTAGAACGACGACAACGCAAGCTCCGCGTAGGTTTCAGGTGTAATTGGTTGAAAAATATGCAAAAATTTCAAAATTTTTAAACAAATCATCAAAAAAAAAATTTATTTTACATTTCCCTATGCAAGGCATGTTTTAACAAAGACACATAATTACGTACTTGATTAACACATGATTTGAACACTCACTCATTCCATGCATACATTAATGCCGAATTAATAAGAGAACAAGAGTAACAAAATTAAAATTACTTGAATAGTTTTCAAAAAAAAAAAAAAAAAAAAAAAAAATGCACAAAACTATATTTAAACATATACAGGAGTTTTGATCAATAGTTCTGGGCCTTCCAGCTGAACAATTGCACTTTTCCACTGATTACATGGCATATTGCATCGCCTTCGTGATACCGCTGGTCGAAGAGATCCAATTACTTAATTTTGACCGAAAACGAAAGAGAGAAAAGACGCAAATTCTTTACAAAAATATCCGGGTTTTGAAAATATATATCAAGTCGGAGCAATTATTGCAATACTCTCGTAACATCGTAAATTCGTATCTTATCGGGAGGGGAACGTTAATTCGATTTATCTCATAAGTTATTCGATTAATTTCATTAGACATTCCACAAACAAACGCTTTCATGGACCGACTGACCGAGGTATACCTATTCCGAACTTTAATAGATTTGTTAAAAACAGAAATTTAGACAATTTCTAAACATGGTAAACGGTAATAGACTGGGACTAGTCGGGATGTCAAAGGAAGCTCAAACGAAAGAAAATGAAAACGAAAAGAGTGCAAGAAGCTAAGAGACATTTGTAGCTGCCACTCTCGACCACTTGACATCTCGCCGATAAGTTGATCGTATATTTTTTGAACAAACTAAACTTTGTTTAACATTTTGCAAAGGAACTTTTTATGTGCGAAAATTGAAAGTTAAACAACAACAAATGGAAATGATCGTCATAAGTGTGACTTTCCTTCATTTTGTTTTTTTTTTTCTTAAATTTTGCAAAAATGATTTTCTTACTTTTGTTTTCTTTCGAAGCACACAAAACACGACCAAAATAAAACACTTTTTTTGTTCTATTTGTCTTTTGATAGCATTTCTTAACTTTTTAATTATGACTAGCATTTCTAATATTTTATTATTCTTCTATTTACGTATAATTTCAACTATATTCAATCCGATCTTTATTTTTGGACTACAAAAATTTTCATAAATTTCACTCATTTTGCTTTTTCTTTCTCTTCTTTTGTTTTTATTTATTTTTTTTGTTTTTTTTATGGCTCTCTAAAACCACATATATTTTCTTCCTCTTTCGAATCAAATTTTTTGGTAAAAATTTCTGATTATGACTGGTCTTCATTATTCATCATCTCTCTTTTCATCTATACTTCAAAATCATCATGAAATTAAAAAACAAAAAAAAAAAAAAAAAAAAAAACAAAAACAAAACGCAATTCAATTGACAACATTTAGCCAAGAAAACATGTCTTAGTATGGAATTTATGTGTGAGAATGGCGCTTGTATACCATTAGAGAGTGTTTGTGATGGTGTACGAGACTGTGCGCGTTATGATGATGAAAGTTACGGTCTATGCAATTGTAGCAGTGATAAGGTAAGAGTTGAAGAGATTTTCTGAAATTTTTCAGAATATTTCTTTTAGGGGAAATATTGTAAATGTAAATGTATCTCAATACTGTCATAATCATGTGTGTGTATATATATATAATGTACATATAAACAGTTTAAATGTGTACAAGGCGGTGGCTGTGTACCGAAAACGCAGGTGTGCGATGGCAAACCTCAGTGCAGAGATGGCAGTGATGAGATCAGTTGTCGTAAGTACATTTCTCTCTTCTTTATCTCCTTTTTCTTCTTCTTCTTCCTCTTCTTCTTATTCTTCTTCTTTTTATTTATTCATTTATTTATTTACATATGCAGTTTTGTTCTTCTTCTTTCACACTTTAGTTTAGTTTAGTACTGCATGTTTAAGCATGTTTAAGCGCATTTATGCATGCATACTGATTATCTGTGTTCAATATACTTACATACATATACGTTTGTAAATATCAAAGTTAATTTCGATAAAAATTTGTAATAAATTTATTTATTTTCTTATTGTATGCATGCGTATGTAGATTAGAAATTTTTTTCTTTCAAATTTTACAATTTTTTATGAATTTTATATCGAACAGTACGAATATTTTACTTTTATGTATCTTTCTTTCTTTCTTTTTTTTTTTTTTTTTTTTTNTTTTTTTTTTTGAAAAACATTATTTTTGTTTTTTTTTCTTTTAATTTTTATTTTGCTTATCAAACAAAGACAGTTTTAAGTATTATACGGTATATGATTGCACCTGGTTTTTTTCACAGTATCTAACAAAATTTACTCCACGATATTTAAACAGCGAGAGTCTTTTTGTCAGCTTAAGTTTAAGTAGGTAGCTCAAATAGATCTCCGAAATGAATCGGACACGAAACTTCGATCATATGTTTATAAAAAAAAAAAAAAAGTTTTTTTTTAGGAGAAATTTAATAAAAGATTTTTCTTCTTTTAAACCCGAATTTTAAAATCGAAAAAATCTCCTAATGTTTATGTGAATATTTCTCTCATATATAATTGCAAAGATCGTACACGTAAAAGAAAACTTGAAGTTTGTTAGCATAATTTAAAAGCCTTTGAAAGCAACCTCCGCCACTTGCGCTAGAGGGTACATCAAGTTGGCCCTTTGTCTGTCCGTCCGTGGTTAGACCATATATTTTTTTTATTTACTTTTGTCATTATTGACCTGCAATAGGCTAAAGAATTTTCGAAATATTTGGATTGAGAACAAGAGGATAAACATTATTAAAAATGAATTGTGCGCGTAGCATCTTTACCATAACACACTCATCTCACAACCCCATTTGGAAAAGATCATTGCTTAAAAAATGTGGCCATATAGTAAATATTTCTCCAAAAAAATCATTGAAAAATAATATGTTTGCATACAAAGTGAGTTTGGTATACAAGATGAGAAGGGGGATTGTTTTATGAGCTGCATCGCAAAATAAACCAAGTTTAACTGTAGAGTGCTTTAAGGTGAAAAATTAAATCATTCATTGTTCTCATCTGTTCATTGCAATTCTATCATAGATGACGACTTTTTCACAACATATGCGCCCACCTTCTTATTAATTAATTTTTCCCCCTCATCTCTGAAATATTTTCCGCTGCGTATAAAGAAATTTCACTTTAAAATACTCAAAGCAAAAAAAAAAAAAAAAAAAAAAATAAAATCAAATATTTTAAGGGATAAATTTTGAGTTTTTAAGAGCTAAGTAAACACATGTAAGGAAAAAACAAAAAAAAAAAAGAATGTTTCGTCAGTTCTCGCTCGTTCCCCATTCCTAATGATTGGTATAATACGTTCGAGCACAGTTACGTTTTGAATATTGCATCCTTCTCATGTTTCATTATTTTTTCTCGGCACTTTTTTTTTTTTAATTTATTTATTTATTTATTCATATTATGATTTATATAATATTTTATTTTTCAACTTTTAAATTCTCTGACGCAAAACATTTTACTATTTACTATTTATTTTCTCATTTCTTTTTCTTTCTGCAAATTTTATTTTCATGTATCATACTATCTTCTTTAATGCTCTGTCTCTCTCATTCTCTGCATAACTTTGTATGCCTTGTTTTTTACACATCATCATCTTTGCCATAAAACTTAAATACATCAAATCGCTCATTTTTACATACAAACACTAATAAATATATATATAAATATATAAAAAAAAAATAAAATAAAAAATGAAAAAAATAATTCCATAAAATTCAAAAAAAAAAAAAAAAAAAAAAAAACGAATCGGGAGTAGATTTCAATAGTAATTTCAATAAAAGTCGCAACATGGCTGATTGCTTAAGTTATCAATTTCAATGCGCTGATGGAATCTGTATTGCGGACTATAAGCTATGTAATGGTATAACTGATTGTCTAGATGGTTCGGATGAGATAAATTGTCCCATCAATTACGATGACACAAATTATGGTAACCAAAAAATGAAAAAACGAAAAAAACAAAAAAACACAAAATACGAAAAAAATATATATATATTTCCAAAATTTTCGTATTCATATTAATAACAAAGAAAAAAGGAAAATTAATTTTATTTATTTTAATTTTTTTTTTTTTTTTCTTTTCATTTTACATTGAAACACCACCACCACCACCACCACCACCACATCACCACCAAAACATTCTACAATCATTCATCACATTTTATCATTTACCCGCCAAAAATAAAATAAATAAATAATCATAAATAAATAAATAAATATATATATAAAAATTAAAACAATTTAAAGAAGATTTTGATACTGATGCTGATACAACGTTTACTGAATGCGAATTATATGAATTCGAATGTGATTACTCGAAATGTATACCGAACGATAAAAAATGTGACGGTTTTGCCGATTGCGACGACGACACTGACGAATCAGATTGTCAGTCGTATACAGGTAAAATTTTAAAGACATCTCCCCTCCAATGTAACGGTTGCGGTTTCTGTTAAATCTAACTCTGTTTTTTTTTTTCTATATGTCCATCTGCCTTCCCCGCCCATTTTTTGTGTATTTACTACCAAAAAAAAAAAAAATAATAATAATAATAATAAAAAATAAGACTCCGTTCAATCATATTTAACATTTTTGTTTAATTAAAATCACAGAACACTGTCAACCAGATGAATTTGAATGTGATCAAAATTATTGTATACCCATTAATCTCCAATGTAACGCCCACGTGGACTGTAAGGACGGCAGCGATGAACAAAACTGTCATTATTGTCACGAAGGTTTCGCGTAAGCAGTTAATTCCACAATCGAAACAACTAAGAAACTTGCTTTGCTCAAATGGAACTGTGTAACCAAAAAAAAAATAATAATAAAAAAAAGGCAAAAAATTCATTATGAGTCTGATGTGTCCTATGAAGTTATGATTTCATGCAATCATAGTGTAATTTTTGTTAAAACACTGACCCTACTTACAGAGTACCTTTACTTTTATTTAAATTTTTTATCGATAAGTAACGCTGCACTTTTCGTTACTTGTTTTCATTACTTATTTTTAATATGTTCGCAATCAATTTTAAAGATCATTTATTGCGCTACTTCGGTACTATTGTTTCCACTTCTATGTATCAAACTATTTAACTGCAAGTATTAACCTATAATGAAAAGTTTCAATTCAAACGTGACCGAGGACAAAGGGAACAAAGATGTCTACGATTAACTTGCTTGCTTGCTTGCCACCGTACGGTGGATATATAAATGACTTCGTCATTACTATGAGTTGAAAGGCATAGAAAAGCACATCACCCCGTAGAGATATCGTAAAGTAAAAAAAAAAACAAAATATATTTCGATCCGAATTAGACATGCCCACCAGTGCACTCTATGAAAACAAACCTTCTTCAAATCTTCAACTTGAACGTTTAATTCTCAGAATGCAATTGAAAGAGTCTTCCTTAAAGTTCAGATTTACTCTCCTCCCTATTGTCACAAAGTTCTTTACTCCTTTTATCATACTGTTCATAGGACAAGCGTTACTTTTTTTTTTTTTTTTTTTTTTAAGTCCGATCTCTGATGAAAAAAATATTTGCATTTTTTTATAAAGGCAAAGCAAATTTCTTATTTCTTAATTCTTTTTTTTTTTTTTTTTTTTTTTTTTATGTGTGTATACATTCAATCATGAAATATTAAAACGACAACAACAACAACAACAACAACAACAACAATGTATCACTACCGTCTCAACATCTCGCCATCGACATATTGCATAACTTAATAAATTTCACAATAAAAACAAAAAAAAAAATGTGGCAATTTTTATAAATATACCCACATCTACCATAACTGAATCACCATATCACCACCACCACCATCACCATCACCATCACCACCACCGACTATCACCTACACCAAAATGTCACATTCAAACAATGACTGCGTGTGTTTTCCATCATCATTTATTGTTGTTGCTTAAATTTTATCTGTAATGGCATATCACACGAAAACATTCATCAACTTTTATGTATGTGTAAAAATTTCGCTAAAACAATTACAAAAAATATACATACGTACGTAAAAAAAAAAAAAAAAAAAAAAAAAATTTGTATGTATATATATGTAGTTGTGACACGGGCGAATGTATTTTAAATAATTTACATTGTAACGGTAAAATAGATTGTACCGATGGTAGTGATGAGCGTAACTGTGGTAAGTTGTTATTTAGTTTAGTGTTTGCTTTTTTCCTTTCTTGTATGCACAATCTGGTTTGGAGCTTAGCTAATAAATTGACTTGTAGATTTTTTGCTTTTGCATATGCTTTTTACGAATACCAAAAAATATTTACTTTATTTTTTTCAAATTAATTTAATTTTCTGTAACCCTGAAATAAAAATTCTTTAAAAATTAAGGTGATTGTCCTGAATTAAGATTCAAATGCAATAACACTTGTATTGATTGGAATATTCGTTATAATGGGAAAATTGATTGTTACGATGGAGCCGATGAAGAGGGTTTTCTGGGTTGGTAAACAATTTTACTGTATGAATATTTTACTGGTGATTAGTATCAAAAAATAATAAAATTAATGATAAAATCAAATATAATCGTACAAAATGAAAGTATATTTTATTCGCCTTAGGGCGGATCTTAATCACCCACCACTCGCTATTTAATTTTTATTTTTTTTTACTTTTCAACTTTTATGCGATTTAAAAAATTCAGACTTTTCTTCTGCGCTTCTTTGAAAGCTGTAAACCGAAGTTTTGAAAATCGGCAAAATTCCAGTAACCAGCTTTCCTCCACTCGTTAATTAAATTCACTCACGAGCTGTACAGCAGTTGTATCGTCTTTTTAGAAACATATCTCAGCGATATGCATCTATTTTGTACAATGTTCCAAAATGAACAAGTCGACGGTCCTTTTTTGTGTGCCATGGTCGTTGGCAGCGGGAACTTGAATGCCAATAACATTTCTCTACAAAGGAAATTTACTATGAAACAGTCATCGAGACTATGAGGAAATATTTGCTTGCTCAAGGTTTAATAAACAGGTTTTCGAGCAATGTCGACAACTCAAAAACTTTGTACTCCTAACTATGGGGACCACGGGATCAGGATGACGAACTCTGACTTCGGCAGCGATCCGAATTTCCGCGTATACATCGTGACAGAGTATAGTGGTGGTTGTGTTGGTACCATAAACATAGGGGCATTAAATAGACAGGGGTAAGGAGATTGACTTCGTCTTGCGCATAAGAGAAGGTTTGAATCATTATCAAACTTTTCAATCTGATACTCCAGCTTTGGTATAAGCCCTCTCAGAACTCAGATAGGATTGCCTTGCAAAGTAGGGGCCGCCAGTTATCGCTTGCATAGAACCCGTAAATGTTTGATTTTCATCTAATTAAGTCCTTGATGGCAGTGTGGGGATGTGAACATCAAAAGCGATCATACTGTTCCGTGAATATGACTGTGATGAATGAATTTCATTGACGAGGATGAATTTCCCATCAAATTACCCTTTTTTTCAATATTATTTAAGGCATGTACGCCAAAGATATGTTACACGTAAAGATTATGCCGTTTATTATAGATAAGTTGCTTAAAGCTTTTCCTCAAAAATACACCGCAAATTCTCAGGAATACGAATACGAAAAAAATTAATTTAGATCAGACGTGTAAAGAAAAGAAAATTTTCCACATAATTTAAAAGATCTCCGTTCTACTATCATGAGCATGAACATGAAGTCCATCAAAAAAATTTTAATTATGATGAAAAAACATGCAATAAAGATCTTACCTCTGCAACAATTACAATGAAGACCATTGTGGTGGGTATTAGAAAAACAAAATCCCTCGCCCTTGAAGAAAAATCCCTCCAATTCATTTATTAAGTCTTACTATTCCGTAAGATATCATCACTTTGTAGTTATCTCCATAAGTTCATCCCTCACAAAAAAAAAACTCATAACACCATGCCCTACGTTTCTTTTTCTTCTTGTTCTTCTTCTTCTTGTATATTATCACATAGAACCCTCTGAAAGCGATCTAAATTTATCGAATAATTCATGCCGTTCTGATCAATGGCAATGTGATAATTTGTTGTGTATTAACAAAGATTATTTATGTGACGGTCGTACTCATTGTACCGACGGTTCAGATGAATCCATTAAACTATGTGAAAAAACCGGTAAAGTCATAAAACGATCTTAAGTTAAGGCTAAACTAAATTTAAGGCTATATATATATATATATATATATATAT
>KK502408.1:2438279-2463596 GCA_000688735.1 Glossina austeni
AAAAAAAAAAATAATAATAATAATAATAATAATAATAATGTAAATGAATAAATAATAATAATTGCCTGCTGCTGCGATCTTCATACATATGAATGTGCTTGCTCGCTCGCTTATTCTCATCATCCTTTGTACTGTATATATGTATCAAATGTCACCGCAACATTTAAGTTACCACCGTTCTAACACCGGAAGATTGTCGTGACGATCAGTTTTTCTGTGACGATGACTGTCATTCGACATCGCTACGTTGTAACGGTCATTACGATTGTCTTGATCGTAAGGATGAACAAAATTGCCCACCTGGTTACCCATTCCCTACCCGTCCACCACCTATTTTCCCTTGTCCCCAACATACATGTTCGAATGGCAAATGCTTTAGCGAAAATGAACGTTGTGATGGTACACCGCAATGCGATGACGGTTCAGATGAAGCAAACTGTAAGTTCATATGCATTTTTAATCAAAAATCATTCTAACTCTATACGCAAATAATAGGGAGCACTTTTATATAATGCAAGAAAGAAACTTTCTTTAAAGAGGAGTGAAATCACTTTTAAGTTTCAAGCAATTAGTTATTTTTGTCACTAACTACATTAAAACAATAAGTGTTTTGTAAAATTAGAGCGTATCAGTCGCTCCGTGCAGATCATTTTTATACCCATTAATTAGATGGACCAAGAAGATATTTCCATGCATCGAAGATGGGTATAAACGAAAAGAATGAAAAGATTTTCAATTTAGGTCTTAAGAGCTTGAATGAAGTTCATGAAGAGAAACATATATATATGAGAGATCAGGCAGTGTTGATGAACTTATTCTCATATTTCATGCTGTTCCTTGCTTGATCAATGAATTTTAACATTCAATTTGAATTCCAAAAAAAAAAAACTCTTAAAAAACCAAACAAGTTATTCTCTTGGTTAGAATAGACGATTGGTAGGCTTGGGAGGTTCTTAACGGAATGATTTGAGCGATACGAGACGATTAAACTACTTGAGGAAAGCCATCGTAATTCTTTTATCATTTTGCTAATGACTTTAGCAGCATTTGAAATCGACAGAAGATGCCTGCTAACACCCTACAAAGACTTAATGCAACGGCAGGACAGAGATTGAGTCAATATTGAAACGCATCGACTTGATGTGAGTTTCAAAAGCTTGCGCTGACATCGTGTAAGAATAGACTTAAAGCTTGCAATTTTAGATCTGATCTAGGAAGAATATGACCAAACTTTGCTCTTCTGCCCATTCGTGGTTTGTTCAAATCTCTGTCATAAAATAAATTTTCTAGTGATTAGATTTCTGTTCGCCTTCAAACCGATTCCCTGATTAGTGTGTAAGGGAACTAACAAAAGCTATCAGCTATATGCAAAGCGATGAGGGTTAATGTGAATTAACTTAAAATTGATTTCGCTCCTGAGAGAGATATTTTTTTATAAGGTTTCTAAAAGCACAGAAATTTTGATTTTGCAATTCACCAGCTTTTTTATGTATTCTTCTCAAACTCAATTTACTAATCACTATTCTCTTCTATATAAGCTTTCTATAAAAATATTTAAAAAAAAATTTAATAATTTTTATTTTTGTTAAAATACAAAATTTATATACAAAACACAACTACAACAAACAAACAAGGCACCACATGTAAGGATAATGAATTTTTCTGTTACGATCATCAATATTGTATCAATGAGACTCAACACTGTGATGGCTACTATGATTGTAAAGATTTCTCGGATGAGCAAAATTGCATCGGTTAATATTTAAAAAAAAAAAAAAAAAAAAAAACAACAAAATAAGAGAAAAAAAATGTTATAAAAAATTTTTTGCTTTAACCTTTCCGTTTGGCACGTGTAGAACTTAGACGTTTTTCGTCAGCATGTTTACCGTTAAAACAAGTGTATATACTTTAGATAAATTCCTTTACAATCAATCCGTTCTTATTTTTGTTCGCTTTTATAGATGTTTTTTGTAATAGAATTTTATTTAGGTTTTGATTTAGGAAAAACTTTGTTCTAAATTCATTGAAATTATTTTCTATTAGGTTGTGCTGCTGATCAATTCCGTTGCCGCAGCGGTGAATGTGTGCCAGCTTATGCTCAATGCAATGGCTATCGTGAATGCCCTGACAATTCGGATGAGGATGATTGTTTGGATCCGGCACGTACCTGTTTATCTTCACAATTTCGTTGCGATAACGGTCAATGCATTAACATTTTGGCCCGTTGTAATGGTTACACGGATTGTGCCGATAGTTCAGATGAAAAATTCTGCAGTAAGTTCCTTAATCAGAAAAATTTTTAATATAAGGTTCTTTCGCATGGGCGCCTCACATAATTATTTTTTCGTTAATTGTGCTTTTCCCGCGGCTGCTGCAAGTAAAAGCATTATAATGGTACTCAGCCATCCATTAAATACCGTACAGCACTACGCTTAATACAGTCGCTCTTATAAAGACCTTTCAAAATAAGACGTTATGTGGGACGCGATCGAGAAACTGATCCGAACCGAATTCTTTTTAAAAGTGTTCGTGCGGTTTACCAAATTTTATCAAAATATTTCAAAAATTGCGAAGGAAATTGAACACAAGAATACGAGAGGGACAGACAAGTTTAGATCGATATAATAAAAGGATCTATTCCAAGTTCTTGTTGATGTTGTATACATGCTCACAGACCTAATACACCCTTGTACAATAAGTGGTACAGACTATAAAGAAAAAATTTAAAAAAAAAATTCTTAAAACACATACTATTGCATACGTAGATGGCAGACTTTGCAAGTTGAGATATCAAAAGAAGATAGTAAACAACGGAAATGGTGCGCTCCTGCTAAGAACCTGGTATCTTTTTTAAATTTGCATTATCTTTTTATCTTTTACTGTCACTTTTATTTCTTACATTTTACATAAAATTTCTATAAATTCTTCATCATCATCTGCTCATCATTTCACTATATTGCTAAACAAAAATCATTTGTTCGATATAAGAAATTTCCAAAGAATCTTATATTGATTATGAAGGTCCTTTAAAGGGATCTTTACAGTGCGGTGGTTTTAATATGTATCAATGTGATAGTGGCTTCTGTATACCGGCTTATAAGCGCTGTAATGGTGTCATTGATTGTCCCCACGATATAAGTGATGAATTGGATTGTGCTCCTCTTTTGAATAATGAAATTGATAGTAAGTTGTTATGTTTGAAAGAAGAAGAAAAATCCCCGCTTCTTTTCAAGGAAGAAAAGAGAAACCACACAATTCCCTCAACCTTAGGAGATATGTGCATAATAATTTTCACTGTCATTAAAAAAACGTTTTCACTACTAATAATAATAATTTATAGAATTTACACAAAAAAAATTAATGATATTTGTAAAAACTATAATAAAAAAAAATATATATATATATATTTTTAGCACGGCCAACCACTGCCAGTCCGCATCAGTTAACTTTGCGCACCTATCCGAACAACCAAGTGATTAAAGAAAGTAAGTTTCCCAATTAAAATAAATTTCAAAAACTATTTCAAAATTTACTTTTAAATAGAAAAAATAATTTTGAAATTTATATAAAATTTTTGCGTTTTGTTAAACATTAATAATAATAAAAAAAAAAAAAAAAAAAAAAAAAAAAAAAAAAAAAAAAAAAAAAAATTAATATTAATTTTTAATTATTTTTCTTTAAAACATTCCCGTTCTTTTCTTATAAAAACATTCCCTCTAAACGTTTTAAAAATGCTTAAACAAAAACAATTTTTAAAAAAAATATATATTAAAAACAGGATATATCAGGGAGGGTAAGTTTTCCAAGATATAATAAAAAGCATTTTGCTATAGTATAAAAATTAAGCACCTTTTCAACACTAAGCACTCGGAGAATATTATGCATTTCACAAGATAAAAGTATATAATGCTGTAAATATCACCAAATTATTTATATAATCTAGTAACTCTTTCAAAAATATTTAAGAGCGATGGATGCTCTTCACTAATAATTCTTACGTAATATATTCGATTTCTTTTCTCGGAAATTATGCTTATGAAATTTCATTAGGTGGATGGGAACGTAAACTTAAGGATCAACGACAAATCAACATAATTTTCTTACTTCCTTTACCGAACCGTATCTTGCCTCACTAAAACGCAATGAAAATCGACCGTGAAGAACTAAAGAACTAAATTGGTATAATTCTCTACTCAATCAAAGTCAACGTGTTGCCATTCTTTTTCAGGCTTTAAACATTTTTAAACCCATTCAACTTCTCTTAATTGAATACAATTTCTTACAATTAATACTCAAAGCCTTCAAGACGTTTTTAATGTTCGAAAGCATTCACTTAAGGGAAAACTTTATAATCGGTTATTAGAAATGAATGTCTTTCAGAACTTTTTTCAAAATTCTTCAATTCTCCACTTTACATGTGTTCACAAAGGTTTAATATGTTGCCCTTTAGTACTAATGCTTAGATAATCTTCATTACTTGAAGTGGTTTCTTTTAGCCTCAGCAATCAAAAGAGAATATTAGAAAATAATTGCGTTTTGCTTAGTAAAACAAAAAAAAGTGCAATACGTAAGAGGAAAAGGAAATTGAACAGAAAGACCAAATACAAATTGACTTTTTCAGTGATTTTTTTAGCAAGTCAAACTTTCTAGGCTAATTAGAGTAAGACGGTTCTTCACAATCGTCGCTTCACAATACACTGCCAGTATGCCATTCCGCCTTTAAAAAATATAAATTGACTTAACATATGGTCTATGTAAATACGCTTGCAATGACCATAGGACTGCTTAAATTGAAGGCAACGGTAAACACGCTTACCTTTCGTCCCCTATATAAAATGTAAATACACATTAAGAAATTTTTATTAAAAACTATGCTAGTTGTGCTTGAAGAATGAATAAATCTAAGAAACACAGAAATTGACGCTTTTCGCTATAGTTTTCTTTTCTTCTTTTTTCCCCTATAAAATAGGTCGCGAAGCTGTATTCCGTTGTCGTGATGAAGGTATGTTACGCGCTCGTGTTCGTTGGACTCGTCCTGGTGATCGACCTTTACCGGCGGGTTCTCGTGATATAAACGGACGTTTGGAAATACCTAATATACGTGTTGAAGATTCCGGTACTTATATTTGTGAAGCTGTAGGCTATCCCCGCCACGTGCCTGGACAGCAAGTTTCTGTGCAACTAACCGTCGAAAAATGTAAGTAAAACAAAATAAATTCCATGCTTCTTTTGAAATTGATCAAGACTTGCTCGCTTAACGTGCTTTCAAGCAGCTTGGGGTAATGATAGATATCATATACCTTCGAATAAAATTTTATACGGCACAGTGCCTCACATAGGTTTGGAATTTTTCGGCTTAGGTAGGCTTCACTCTTATACCGTTAAAAAGATTTTTCAAAAATTTTCGTTTCTTTTCTTTGACTTAAACGCTTCATTTATGGACTTTTTGCCCAAATGGTAAAAAAAGAGTTTTTATTTTGGATTTAATAAAATTGTCATTATCGATATTTTCCTCTTTACTTTTAGATAATCCTCGCGATGAACGTATTCCAGCAGCTTGTTCTTCAACCCAGGCTACTTGCATGAACAGCGAATGTATAGATAGATCTCAGATATGTGACGGTATTCCGCATTGCTCGGATGGTTCCGATGAGCACAGCTGTTCCCACGGCCGTAAATGTCATCCCAATCAGTTTTTGTGCCGCAACTCCAAATGTGTCGATCGTGTGTGGCGTTGTGATGGAGAAAACGATTGTGGCGATAACTCCGATGAAGAAAGTTGCGATCCGGAGCCCAGTGGCGCACCATGCCGTTACGACGAGTTCCAATGCCGCAGTGGTCATTGCATACCGAAATCCTTCCAATGTGATGATACCAATGACTGCCGCGATGGATCTGATGAGATTGGTTGCAGTAAGCAAACAATTTGTTTTATTTTCACTTTTTTAAACCATATTTTTTACTTAGTGGCTCCTGATAAAATACGTGATCCACCTCCGACACAGGTCCTTAAGCAGGGCGACTTCCTTAACATAACTTGTGTGGGCGTTGGTATTCCCGTACCAGTGATAGTTTGGCGACTCAACTGGGGTCATGTACCCGAAAAATGCGTATCTAAGAGTTACGCCGGCACTGGCAATTTATACTGCCCTGACATGCAATCTGGTGACAGTGGCGCCTATTCCTGTGAGATTATCAATACCAAGGGCAGCAAGTTCACTACTGACACCTTAGTTACTGTTATACCACCAGACAGACCTGGTGTTTGTCCTGCAGGCTTCTTTAATATGTTAGCTCGATCACCTGATGAATGCATCAATTGCTTCTGTTTCGGCGTTTCTAAGACCTGCAAGAGCGCTGATCTTTTCACTTCTGTAATTCAAGCTCCAGTTAGTTCACACCGTGTAGTTGATGTTGAATTGAGTCCGTACAGTAATATTGTGATAAATGAAGCTCCCGCATCTGGTATGATGAGTCTCCTTCATGGTGTGCAATTCCGCGCATCCGATGTTCATTATGGCGGTGGGCGTAGTGCGCCTTACTTAGCTTTACCAAGCGAATATATGGGCAATCAGTTGAAATCCTATGGCGGCCATCTTAAATACGATATTAATGTCGTAGGCAGTGGACGACCGACGCATCATCCTGACGTTATTGTTACGGGCAATGGCTTCACTTTGACCTACCGTGCTCGCTTGCAACCTCAAGTGAATGTGCCTAACAAAATGGAAGTTCAGTTCACTCCTGGAACATGGAAAAAACCGGATGGTCGTTTGGCTACGCGCGAAGAAATCATGATGATTTTAGCCAATGTGGACAATCTTTTAATACGGTTAAGTTATATTGAAGCTACGGAACGTGAGGTTGAACTTACAAACATTCTTATGAACTCAGCTGGTGCACATGATCATGGCTTGGGTCAAGCTTCACTGGTAGAACAGTGTCAATGTCCTAACGGTTATGCAGGAGACTCTTGCGAATCTTGTGCTCCAGGCTACGTGCGTCAGAAAGGTGGCGCATGGCTAGGACGTTGTGTGCCATTCACTCCTGCTCCATGTTCGCCTGGTACATATGGTGATCCCCTACGTGGCATACCCTGCCGAGAGTGCCCTTGTCCACAAACGGGTACTAATAATTTTGCGAACGGCTGTTCACTCGGTCCAGATAGCGAAGTTACTTGTAACTGCCACGAAGGCTATACTGGACGTCGCTGTGAAAATTGTGCCCCGGGTTATCAAGGAAACCCTATACTGCCTGGCGGCCATTGCTACCCGGTACCCGAAAGTACTTGCAACGCCGAGGGTACCTACTATCCTCATCCCAATGGAACTTGTGAATGCAAGCAATTGGTGGTGGGACCACGTTGTGATACCTGTGCACCTGATTCTTTCCATCTGAATGCATTTACGTACACAGGATGTATTGAGTGTTTCTGCAGCGGTCTAACCAACACATGTACCAGTAGCTCATGGTATCGCGATCAAATTGTTTCTAACTTTGGTCAATCAAGAGCACCTCACGGCTTCACTTTAATACGGGATTACGATGCTGATCATCCCTCCAATGTGGACTTTGTATCGACAGGATCATCATTATCTTTCAGTAACGCCCCCACAGCAGAACCTTTATATTGGAGTTTACCTGCGCAATTCTTGGGCAACAAAATTAGTGCCTACGGCGGCAAATTGAATTACACTTTAAGTTACAGTCCTATGCCTGGCGGTCTGATGTCGCGAAGCACTTCACCCGACGTAGTTATAAAGAGCGTAAGTATGGAACATTACTATATGGGGAACATCTCTTTACCTTGCTTTTTATCGATAGGGCGAGGATTTGACTATGATTCACTACCGCAAGACGGGGGTTACTCCTAGTTCTTCAAGCTCTTATTCGGTTCCCATTGTAGAAAGTGCATGGCAACGTTCTGATGGTCAGGTGGTTAATCGGCAACATTTATTAATGGCCTTATCCAAAATTGACGCTATTTATATCAAAGCTACTTACACTACCAGCACTAAAGAAGGCACTTTAACACATGTTTCCTTCGATATTGCTACGCCCACAAACACTGGTAACGCTAAAGCTGTGGAGGTAGAAGAATGTCGCTGTCCTGAAGGTTACATAGGTTTGTCGTGCGAGCGTTGTGCTCCCGGTTACAAACGTAATCCGGAAGCTGGTTTATATTTGGGTCTCTGTGAAGTTTGTGAATGTAATGGTCACTCCCAAGAATGCGATGCCGAGACCGGCATATGTAAAAATTGTGCCCACAACACAGAAGGTGATAACTGTGACCGTTGCGCGTATGGATACAGCGGCGTAGCGACCACTGGCACTCCATACGATTGTACGCCCGGAGGTGACTATCCGCCGCCACCTCCTCCTGATAACCAGACTTCATGTTCTTATTGCAATCAAGCTGGTACAACGTCTTGCGACAATGGATATTGCTACTGCAAACCAAACGTGCAAGGCAATCGTTGCGATCAATGTAGACCTGGCACTTTTGGGCTCTCCGAACGTAATCCGGACGGTTGCAAGGAATGCTACTGTTCACACAAAAGCACCACTTGCACTTCAGCTTCCCTATATCGTCAACTCATACCGGTTGACTTCTTCGAAAATCCACCCCTTCTTACTGATGAAGAAGGCTTGATAGCGGCTACCGAAAATTTAAGCCACGACTTTGGAGCCAATGAATACATATATAGCCATACTTCTTTTACGCCTAAGTATTGGAGTTTGCGTGGTTCAGTATTAGGAAACCAATTATACTCTTATGGCGGAGCTCTTTCCTACGTACTTAGTGTTGACTCTTATGGAGAATATGTGCCCGGCAATGATATAATTCTTATAGGCAACGGCATGAAATTGCTATGGTCACGTCCGTTGAATGAACAAGAAAGCTCAGATTACAGTATACGCTTACATGAAGAAGAAAATTGGCATACTGTACAAAGAGGCGTTATGCAGAGAGCTTCGCGCACTGATTTTATGAATGTACTATCTAACTTAGAACATTTGTTAATTAGAGCTACACCCAAAATTCCCACAACACGTACAGCGATACGCGACGTTATTCTAGAACGATCCGTCGAGAGACCGATGCCCGGTTCAGAACATGCCATCGATGTGGAAGTCTGCTCTTGTCCAACCGGTTACGTGGGTAGCTCTTGTGAAAGTTGCGCCGCCATGTTCTATCGCAACAATAACCGAGATTGTGTTCCCTGTCCTTGTCAAGAGGAAGGTTCCACGTCGTGCAATTTAGATGACAGAGGTTATGTGAAATGTCAATGTAAACTTCATTACACCGGTGATCGTTGCCAATATCCAGGTAAGTTAGATTAATAATCAATATTCGACGTAATCAATCACAGAAATAATAGAGAAACGAGTTGTTTTGAGTAGATTGGCAAGTTTAGATTGATATTGAAAGGTAGAGAAGGTGATCTGTGAAATAAGGAATATTTCGGTGGATATATTATACATTTGGAAGTTCTGCTAGAGACCCTAAGAGAAGTTTTTAGTTTGTAAATGATCATTTTTTCTTATTCGTTAACATTTTACTTAATTATTAAACTTTTCATTTCCTTTTTTTTTCAAATTTCGCACACACTGAATATTTTTCACACATTTCACATTCACACACATATTCATCTCTCCAAAAAAAAAAAAAAAAAAAAAACAAATAAATAAACAAATAAATAAAAAAATCAATAACACTCGACTCACTGCTAATCACTACTCAATCGCATGCCAGCGGAGCCAGTTATAAAAGCACCGCCTGACATAGTATACGATTTAAGGCACGGATTTTGTTGTAACGGTTACCAATTCAATATCGAAGCCAATCAAAGCATAGCCGATAATGAGATCTTACAAATATACCGTGGCAGAGAAAATATAGGAAATATTACTAAACTGCAGTATGGCTGTAATGTCAGAGGTTCGCACAAATATTTGCTTTTTTTAATACTTCTTCTTAAAAAGAATTTTTATAGTAATTAATTCAAAGTAAATTTTGCCAACTTTTAGAATACAACAACGATTTGTCGTAGACCTTCTAATCCAGTACAAAAAAAAAACCAAAAAAACCTTATAGAAATGGTTTAGCTTTGTAAAAAAAAAAAAAAAAACATCTTTGGATTTTACTCTTCTACTTAATATTTATGTAAAATTGATAATTATTGTGTAGTGAATAAATCTAAAATCAAAATTAAATTAATTTGTTGTCTCCTCCTCTTGTTAGCTAGTGGTCTTTTTAGTACACAAGTATAAAGATGAATTATAACTTACAAGTATTCCCTCCAACCTTACTTAGCATTTACTGTAAGTGTAAAAATTTGTTGTTGACTTGAAAAACTCTATGTTTAGTTATTGCCACTGAAGTAAATTACAACCGAAGCCACAAACAAACTTTTGTAAAAAAAAATAAATTTCAGAAATTTCTAGAGTTGGATTGAAAAACAAAACTATACCGGCAAACTACCATGTATGTCATAAATGTTAATGTAACAGACAGGAACCACCCAAATACGATATAGTGGTTGATATATTTTTTATAAAAATGTATTTAATAGATTTTACTAATATATCATTCTTATGGGTACGAATTTTTACAAGTGATTAACACATTTGAAATTTACAAAATAAAATACTTAGTATTATGAAGGTTTCCAAAAAAATCAATTTTATTAAATCCGTCCCCTTTCACTGCAGACAGAGAAACTTAAATGCTTGCAAAAATAATTAGTTCTTATCATGCGTGATATTGCCCATAAAAATCAATTACAAATACACGAGGCCAGTGTGATAATTGTATTTTTATATCGTAAATATTCTTATTCTTACAAATTCAATTCACCTAATGATCACATTTGGAACCAATAATATATCATTGGATATATAATCAGATGCCTTTAGTTTTATTTGGCCGGTTTATTTTTTGATACTCACAAGAGAGAGAACATATTAGAATATCGAAGACTCCATAAAGTAAATGTATTCTGCATTAGCGTGTAGTTCCACTTGTGTGCCGACCTATTGTCTATGCAAATGCTGATTTCAACTTCGAAAGAACAGGTTTAGGCACAAATCTTGTCTTTTGGCTCACGTGAGAATAAGCTCATAATTAGCAAATACCGTTAATTGATTGCTTTTTCTTACACTAACGATTTCATCACTTATGTTATAACGTCGTTATATCAACAAAGTCCAGCCCATGCTTTGCTTGCCATTAACGAATTATAGCCCTATATGTTTTATAAACAATAATTTAAATTTCGTTTAATTTCGAATATTGCTATTGGTACGGTATTGTGATACGACATGCTAATTGAATACCGTATATTTGCATTGCATATCGTAAAAATCATAATTTAATGAAACTCTCTCTCATATCCACTCTATTCAATCGTATAATCGAATCCCAAAAACTCGATCCCATATCACCATAAATTCTCTCTTATTTATTTATTCACAATTCAAGACCTTTTTGACCCATTCATGACAGCACTATAGACATAAATTTTTTCATTCATCAAGTAATCAAAAAAAAAAAAAAAAGCATAACTAACCCATTCTTTATTGCAGAACGACTTGCCTCCCACATTCTATGAGTTCCACGAATTATATGAGTTTAGATATGTAATGAGGTTCATGGTTCATTCAACTTAGATATATAGCAAAAAGTTGCTCTCAAGTTTGGAATTAGGGGTCTGTTGAAATAGTTCAGAAATTTTCTCCAACCATCATATTTAAATGATCAAAATGGCTCCAGCAAAACGACTTGCGAACGACTATTAAGCCAATTGGTTTAATTTCCATTACTCCATTACTCAAAGTATCAGCTGAAGCGGATTAAAAGAATGAATCTTTAGTTTAATAAATACGTACGTGAATTTTGTTTGAAAAAGGATTACAGCTTTCTGACATAAGTAGTTATCATACTGTCCTCGTTTGTTCAAGCTTTAGGTCACTATTAAATTTTTAATTCGATAGCTTCAACCATAGATAGACGAAGGAACACGCGTGAATCCATTCGCACTCTCTCGTTACAAATATTACTAAAGTGTAGCGATTCTGCTGAACATTACCATCTGATACTCACTCAGCGATGTAAAAAGCTTAAGTGTGTACACTTAAAAAAAAAAGATAGGATTTAGATAAAATTAAATATAGCTGAGATATACATATAGAAGAAGAAAAGAAATTTAGCTTTAGCGCAGTTTCCGCTCTGTGTTCGTTTTCTTGTCGGCTCGTCGCAATATGAAGGCTATATAAGGCATTACGTAAAAGTTCAAATGTGAATCACTTTTTCTTAATATTTTCCATTTTTTGTAACGCCAAAGTAGTTAAAACTTTACTAACACTCTCTCTGGTTCCCCTATTCCATCTCTAAATCATATTCATTGTCACTAATACTAGAATTGGTGTGTCACACATATATGTATTTGGAAGATTGTAGCTCCAACGATTTCCGGAGCGAAGCATTTCAATAAATTTTTATTTTTTTCATTTAGATGATTATGAACCAGATCGCCCAACTTCACGACCATCTACACCGCCAGATTATGATTATCGGACCCAAATAAGCGTATCGATAGCTCCACCCGAAATTACTATCATACCCGTGGGTGGGTCAATTACGCTAACGTGTACCGGTCGCTTAGTTTGGAACAGCGTAAGTAGTAACCGTCTTTACGTTCAGTTAAAATCCAAAATTTGAAATATCCATCACTTTCTATACAGAGTCCCGTCATCGTTTCATGGTATAAACTGAATGGTCAGATGCCGTATAACTGGGAGCAAGATAACGGAATCTTACATTTATATGACTTACAAATACATGATTCCGGAGTTTATATATGTCAGGCACGCAATAACGACACCCAACGCATTTACGAAGATAAAGTATCGATTACAATTACGGGTAAGTATAATTTATATATAGTAACATTTCTATCTCAGAATCAGAATATGGTTAAGTGAAAATTTCTCTCATTATTACTGCCTACATATATATATAAAAATTACAAGGATATGCCAAAGAAATGTTGGCTAGATACGGTAAAGACTTTCTCAAAGCAGAGCAAACGTCGATTACGAAATCCTTAATTATTTCACTTTTTTTAATTATATTTCTCCTCTTCCTCTTCATAGAAAGCGCTCGTCGTACCCCGGCCAAAATTGAGAACCTTCCTCCATATGCAACTTTCGACGAATATCAACCTAATCAAATTGATTGCGAAGTTAGCGGCAATCCCATGCCCACTGTTATTTGGACACGGGTCGACGGTCAAATGTCCCGAGAAGCTCACACAGAGGAATCACGATTGATATTCGAGTCGCCACGTAAATCAGATGAAGGCAGCTATCGTTGTCAGGCGAATAATGGCGTGGGCTATGAAGAAAAGTACACTACTTTACGTGTGAGACCGACACGCCCATCACCCCCGACACCTCCCAGAGAAGTGGTCTACATTGAACCACCTTCATTCAATGGAGAGCCAGGCAGCTATGTACGTTTGACGTGTCAACCCACCACCTCAGTCGTACTAGTCTATGAATGGAATAAGGATGGCTATCCGATTTATCGTACACACAACCTAATCATTAACGCTAACACGCTGGAAATACGTGAATCCACACAACGTGATACAGGTGTCTACACTTGCGTTGGTATTGATTATCGTGGTCGTCGTAATTATACTTCGGATGCCCGAGTAATTATTGAAGAACCGCGACCCCCTTACGATGGTGACGGCAGTGTTGGACCTGTAGAGCCACCCTTACCCGGAACGTAAGATTTTTATTACCTTCCAAATTAATTCAGAACTTATAGCTTTGGCGTTGTTTGCAGGGTACCGCCCAGCGTCAAGCGCTTACCTGAAGAAAATCTTATAATACAAGGGCACGACTTTAGCATAACATGCGAGGCAAGTGGTACTCCCTATCCTAGTATTAAATGGACAAAAGTACACGAGTCATTAGGAGATAATGTGCAACAAACTGGCAGTGTTTTACGCATCATGAACGCCCGTCCTGACAACCGTGGCGTTTACTTATGTATAGCTGAAAATTCCGCCGGTCATGATCAAGCTAGTACCGTTGTTGACATTGAACGTAAGTTCCTTCACTTTTTTGTTGCTTTATATACGTAAACTTATATTTTTGTCATCAACAAAACTTTGTAAGTTAATTTACTCTCTATTTTTTAAATATGCTTACTTCCGCGGGAATATTGTTTTCCGTTTCATTTTGTATTTTTTAAATCTCATCTATAAATTTAAATTGCTTTCAAAGTTCAAAAAGGAGTTGGTAATAAGAACGTTCCCAACCATATACTAGTTATTTTACTAATATGTACAACCACCATCATTTCATTGATTGCAGCCCGTGAACATCCCACCGTCGATGTAGAACCGAAAACACCGCAAACTATAACTGCTGGCGGTCAGGCTATGCTCTACTGCACAGCGAACGGTATACCTGAACCAAGAGTCCAATGGCGCCGCGTGGATGGTCAGCCACTTTCGTCTCGCCATCAAATACAAAATGAACCCGGTTACATAATGTACGCTAAGTGACTTGAACGTTTATGGCGTTCCCTATTATTTACTATGATTTTTCTGTTTGCAGTGTGAACGACATTACTTTGACAGATGCCGGCGACTATGAATGCGTGGCAGAAAATGAGGTTGGCAAAGTTACTAGCGTTACAAGTATACGTGTCATTGTCCCGCCAATAGTTGAATTGGAGCCAAGTTTGGAAGTGTTAAGTGTCACCGAAGGTGACGAAGTTAAAGTATTGTGTACAGCCAGTGGTTTCCCCAATCCCAATGTGCAATGGGTGGATGTGGACGCACATCCCAAGCTTGCCACACCAATATCAGAGCATTACAATCAAGCCTACTTGGAATTCTATCGCGTTACACCGCAACAAGCTAAAACCTATAAATGTGTGGCTACCAACGAGGGCGGTGACGACGAGCGCTATGTAATTTTGGACGTAAAACCAAGACGAGGAGACGCTACTGGTAAGAAATCATGAGATTACTGGTTAGTCCATATTTTAAAAAATATTATCCTTCCTTACGTACAGATGACAGCGATGTTTATTACCCACCTCATCAACCGCAACCGCCTTATCAACCGCATCCACAACCACCTCATCGACAACCGACACATTATCCACCCTCTTATCCAACACAACCTGCTTATCCACCGCAATCTCCTTATCATACACCAACGTCGCTACCGGAAAATATCTATCGCACAAAATCTGGAGAGGATGTTCAATTAACTTGTAATCTAAGTAAGTTCGGCATTTAACAAAATTAATATACAGGTGAAGCTCTTAAAATAAATTTCTATCTTAGCGTCTTATGGGCCGCCTGTACAAGTGCGTTGGACACGTTTGGATGGTAGCCCCTTACCAGCAAATTCCTACAACGATCAAAATACTTTAATAATAACGCGTGTTACCGACCAAAATGCCGGCAAATATCTGTGTAACGCGTATGATAACCACGGTTCAGTTATTACTTTCCACATAGCAGAATTAGTCTTGGTACCCATACCGCACATTACATTACATCCTCGAATGCCTATTTACGTGACTGCCAATGAAAATGTTGATATTTATTGCGAGGTGGAAGGTGAAGAGCCTATTCATGTATCTTGGCACGCCGAAAACAATCGACCTTTGCCGTCGTAAGTGCTGGACGAAAATTGCAAGCGTGAGTAAATTTCTAACAACAAATTTCCTTACAGATCTGTCCATATAGAGGGTCAGCATTTGCGTTTCATTTCAATAACTCCCGCTGACGCTGGATTGTATTACTGTTCCGCTTCGAATCGTTACGGCAACACTACCGAAAAGGCTCAAGTTGTAGTTAATCGCGGACATACATATGAACCGCGACCATCTAGTCGTTTTTATGAATTGAATGAAGGCGATACAGTGAGCATGACCTGTGATGCTCAACCCAGTCATACGCCAATACGAGGTGAAGTTATGGTAAGTTTGAAAAGCAAATACAAGCAAAAGTTATAATCGCCTTCAGACGAAGAGAATGTTACGAATATATGCAAGCATTTTGGTTCAGGGGGCGGAACATCTCTGTGGACGCTGCAACAGCAAATAGCAGTATGCAGTGTGCATATTCTATGGGATCTTCGATCCGTGTTTTAAGCGATGTGAAGCGAAATTCTTAATTTATAATCAATTTCTGAATGACTCTTCTTCTTTTCTTATTTACTATGATTTTCTCAGTACAATTGGCGTCGTGAAGATAACTTACCACTGCCTCAAACTGCTCAGAAGCGCGGCCATGAGCTTCTTTTATATCAGGTGCGAAAAGAAGATGAAGGTCGCTACATATGCGAATCCTTTACTACCGGTGGCGATGTATCCCAACCGTCATATGCCGAATTGAGAATTTCGCGTGAGTATCATGAACAAAGTGCCAGATCACAAAGACCCAACCAATATTATGATAGACGTTATAAATAAAAACAAAAAAAAAAAAAAAAAAAAACAAGAAAATATATATATAATTATTTTAAAAATTTATTGAGAAAACAGAAAAAATTAAAAAAAAACAAAAAGAAATTTTTTTTTAAAAAGAATTAGCCTAAAATGAGTATATCGTAAATGCAAAGAAACAACTGAAAATTGGGCATGTCCAGGAAAAAAGTAAATCGAAAATGCATTGAAAAACCACCACTGATTTTACTTATTTTTTAACCATTTTTTTTCCTCTTGTTTTATATGTAAATAGTTTAACATTTAGGCAAACAGTGTAAATTAACCAAAAAAAAAAAAAAAAAAAAACAAAAAGAAATTCCGTTCATATATTTTTTTTTTTTTCTAAATATTTCTCTGTAAATTTCAAAATTTCCAATACAAAAACCCGGTGGAGGTTATTCGAATCATATTAATTTTGTAATTGCATGCCTGCCGTGTTTACAGTTAATGAAAACCCAACAAAACGTATAATTTTTTTAAGTGTTTTTTAACCACAACTTGTTTTTGTCAATATTCTTATTTTATTTTTTTTAATTTTTTTTTTTTTTATTTTTTATAATGTTAACAATTTTAATTAATTTTTTAACAGCAACATTTTTACAAAACAATTCTTAGCTGCCATTAAATTTTTTTAACACTTAAGCCTAATTTAAAACGAAAATTAATTAAAATCTTCATTTTGTTTAAATAAATTTTAAAAACAAAAATAATGATAAAAAATAATAATATTAACCAGATAACCGAAAAAAACAAAAACGATTAAAAAATTTTTTATTTTATTTATTGATTTGATTTCTCATTTGTTAAAAAGGTTGCGGTTTTCTTTAGGTTAGAAATCGAACGGAACATAGAACTTTATTATGTTTAGAAACATTTCTTAACAAAATTTTGGTTGTGGATCCCTTTTTATTTGAAAAAATAAAACATACTTTTTTTGTTATTTATTTATTTATTTTTTTTTTTTTTTTTTATTTAATTGTTAGCATTTACCTTTTATTGTTTACCATTTTTTATATACTTAGCTCTCTTTAGTTTTCTTACTTTTTCTTATCCATTTTTTTCTTTCTATTTAATAAACTTTTCTCTATCTCTCGGTTTCATATGGACAACCTGTTTTATTTTCTTTCCTTTCTTCTTAACTATCTGCTTCTCTTCACTTTTCTTTTTAATTTCGCTTTCCCATTTTATTCCTTCCTCTCTTTGCATGAATCCTTTTCTACACACATATTACTTCACCACGACTTTAAAATTAGAAAATTTACTAATTGCGTCGCTTTCTCTTACAAAACTACTGGTCGAATAGTTCACAAAGTGATGTATCCATCCATCCACGTTGAAATCTCTTTGTGAAACTGAGCGCCGTATATCTCTCTGGATGGTAAACGTTAAACAATGTCGAAACAATGTTCGATCACTGTTAAGAGAAATGGAAAAGTTATATACCATTACCTCGCGAGAGTCCACTATAATTACAAAATATCTGATTTAGATTCCGAGAACTTAACGTTGATCTTTTAGTTAACCTTAGAAAGGGTATTTACAATTTCAAATTTCTATTGGACTATCTGGGTTGCATTCTTTCCATCGTATGATGGAAGACTGAGAGTAAGGCTTGACTTTACGCAATCCAACAAACGACAAGAAGCGAACAAATACGGACAAGTGAACAAAGTCAAATCAAATCAGGGATATCGTGGTATCTCTCAGGATCCAATATATTCCAATTCGAAAGTTTTTGAAGGGCTTTCTGCATCATAATTAAATGATAGACTCATTAATATCATGTGGACTTGAAAGCAGCAAAGAATAATGTGTCGTTTATCGGAAGAGATTTTTTGTGGTTTCAAGATATATCCGAGCACCGACAAGGGCGCATTTAAAAAAACTTATCGCCAAAAATATAGTCGACCATTATTGCGTCTCTTCTCTATTCGAATGTGTCTCTTTTCATATTATCGCTCTTCACTTCTTCCGCACACATTTATCTGCTTCTTCCGCTTTCCTCTTTACTTTTCCATCTTTGATTTATTTATTGCATTCATTTCAATTCGTTTTCACTCTTTTCGCTGTTCATGTTTTTCTTCTTCGAATTCTCTCGTTTAATTGGTGCACGTCTCTCGCTCTCTTCTCAAATTTACTTAACCTAACTTAATCTTCACTTACTTCATGTTCTTAAATTGTTTTTTATTTTATTCATCACCTCTTTCAATACTCTTTCGTTAGGATAAACCGCCACTTAATCGTACAGCTAGACAGTTTCAACCTTCGCAACCCGATACCTATGATTGTCCGACTCTTTTCTCTTCTATCTATTTATTTGCTTTCGATATTTAACAGAATTTAAACCTAATCTGTACTCTCGTAGTTTCGTAAAAGGAAATTCGCCTAGAAAAGGAACTCCGATTTTAATATTTGATATTTTATCAGCGAATTGTCTATTGTCCGTTTTGTTTTATCTCGTTCGTGCGTTCACTTATTTTGCAATGGGAAAGTAGATTAACAAAATAGATTGTGCATTAATTTAGGCTTTTCGGAGAGCTTAGGATCTTGGAGAAGTTATTGAATTGGTAACGAAAGAACTTGAATACTTTACAAATTGAATTTGTAACACCTTTCAGAATTGTTATGAAAAAAACACAAAAGAAAGAGAATTTCGAAAATTTGGTTTTGGAAAGCAGCGGAATGGACTCGTAACAACATTCTCATATTTGAGCAACGTTGGTCTAAGGGATTGGTTTTTTTGAAAGTCAAACATCGCTAAACTTTATCGCGTTCCATAAGTTTCATTTTATTTTTTAATTATGTTCTCTGTGCCATAATATATTGTCCATGTATATATATATCTATCTGTATATATATATATATATATATATATATATATATATATGTGTGTGTGTGTGTGTGTGTTCTTTTGTTTTTAGATACATTCACATTCGTAAATAATAATAATAAAAAAAAAAAAAACAATATATTAAATATAGATATATGTATTTTATGTATATATGTATGTAGTTGTATGTACTCATTTCCCAACAAAAATACATTTATTTTGAAAAGTTTTCAAGTTACTATCAATACGGTCGTGCACTTATTGAACAAACCAAATAGAAACTCATTTTTTATTACATACTCTGTTCTAACTCTGTTCTGAAGTAGATAAATCATAAGGATATATATGTTTATTTGTCTTTATCGAAAAATAGCTAAGCTATCGGTTTATCGCCGAAGGATGAGCATTATATTTACTTTGTCAGCGTTACGTTTGCAGCGCCTAGAAGGAAGCTTCAGAAACCCCATCACCGAATTCTAAATCGATTTAAGCATGTTCATCTGTCCCGTTGTCCGTCCGCCCGTCCGTCCGTCTTTATAGTATCTGTTATAAACATCTCTCCTGACCGCAAGAATTAAGCTATCGAGTTGAAATTTGGCAGAAACTTTGGAAGTTCTTGCACGCAGGTTGATGTCGTAAATGGGCAAAATTAGTCCAAGGACAGTGCGCTCCTAGTAAGCTGGCGTACACATTTGTAGCATCAAGTGGAAAATCATCTCAATTTATTCAACGGCAATAAAATGTCATTAACATCGATCGTTTTGATTGATCAGTAGCCATGCCTTCAATTGCAATTCTTCAAATAAAAAATCAGTAAATGATCAGCAAAAAAAGCAATTTAATAAAAATGAATGAATTGAGATACAAAATAATGCGCGTACAGTGTGTGAGGCACAACGGTAAACACACAAATTATTATCGTATATGACTGATTTACGATTTCGCAAATCCGAAAAGAACTTGAAAACTTTTCTGAGAAATTTCTTTTATTTTAGAAAATTATAAATCTTTTTTAGCATCAACAAAATCACATTACAGTGTAAATAAAATATTTTAAATGTTATTATGTAAATTTGATTTGAAGAAAAAAAAAAAAAAATGCAAAAAACAATTAAAAAGTTTGTGTTTTGTGTAAAGAAATTATCGTTATAATAAGTAAAAATCAGTTTTCCATAGCAAAAAAAAAAAAAAAAAAAACGCATAAATTAAATTACAAATTATTTTGAATATTGAAAAAAACAAACCAATAAAAAAAAAAAAAAATCCCAAATTAGACATGAAAAAATAAAATTTACAACATTTTTATTTTCTCTTGATTTTCTTTTCTTCTTTTTTTCTCCCTTTTCTTTCATCCACCCCTACTACCGCTACACTTCACCATTACGAATATATTTTCTTAACTTTAATTATATTATAATATAAAAAAAAAAAAAAAAAAAATTTTATTTTCTTTTACTCCTCAACACACTGCTTGCCCTACACACACACTAAATGATGAATGTTATGAAAATATTTCTTTTAATCATTTTTTTATATACCAATCAAAACAATTGAAATACAAACGAAAAAAAATTTAAAGGAGGTTACAGCCAATCTGAGATACCTTGCATGGTTTTCTATATCTGTACAGGTGTGTTAAAATATTTTATATAATATTTGTACAAAAAAAAAAAAAAAAAAAAAAAAGTCCAAAAGGTCTGTCATGAAAATTTTAAGTATTTTTTCTAATATTTTTTTGAATTAGCTAAATTTTTATACATTATTTTTTCAAGTATTATTATTGTATTTAAAAAGAAAAATTATTTATATCTATATATATATATATAATTTTTATTTATTTATTTTTTTTTTAGCTATATACACGCGTAGAATTTAACTTATTAGTTATGTTGAAAATTATCCATAAAAATTTTTTCATTTCAAACAATTTATGTTTACCTTATGTATATATATGACATATTTAATATATAATGTATATGTATATATATGTGTACATATATATATATATATATATATATATGTATGTATGTATGTATGTATGTATGTATGTATATATATGCCTATATGCATATATGCATATGCATATATATATTTTATTTATATATGTATATATATACTTCTATAATTATATATGTATATGTATTGTGTGTGTTATTAAAACAAAACAAAATTAAGTGTCTGTTTATCCGTCTTATTTGTGTCATTTATTATGATCTTAGCCTCTGTTGTAACCCAAATTGAATTAAAATCAACCCTGGTTTTAAACAGTATTATTAATAATCATCTCCCTCTCTTGTCCTTTGTGCTTTTAAGAAAGCTTTACTTAACTGATTTTTAATAACCTTGTGTTTTTAGTGTTGAGCAATGAATTAAACCCTAAATTAATTATTTTGTTTTATTCCTCCCTGACCTTTCCCCTCCTCTTATTTACAAGGTATTTGAATTTAATTATAAAGTATTTTCTAAGGCATTTTTTTATATATGATATCCTCCACCGTAGCAACATCCGTTGAGCTTATAAGCCGATACTGAAGACATTTTAATTCCGGTCCGCCCACGATAGCGAAATATTTAAAGACAATTTAATACGGAAAGCGATTCGTATGTATGAAGACAACTCAAGTTGTCTACATGTACATTTGTCCGTCCGTTAGAGCTGGCTTAAGAAAATTTTAACTAACAAATCTAGATATGCGTATATTAGCCGGACTCGCTTTCAATTATGTATTATGCGTTCGAAAAGATCGTTAAAATAGCTGCTTAGTCTTGTCGGTAAAAATCGACCAGCACTACCAATATTCTGCATGAATTTCAGAAAAACCTATTAATTTTAATTATGGAAAAAAATCATATCTCTCTCATCTCCCAATTCAATTATAAAGTGGACGATGATTATCTAAAATTCGGCTTAGGTCGTATATTTTCTTTTCTCTTGTTTTTTTATCTAACAACATAAATAAAAACAAACGTCCGCAAATTTTCTAATACATCTTCTTTACTCTTTTATTTTCGTGAATTTTTTTTCTACACTGTTCATCATTACAAAAACAAAAAACCAAAAAAAAAATACAAAAAACAAAAAACAAAAAACAAATAACTAAAAAAAAAAAAATAAAAAAAAAAATACAAAAACATCTTGAATTATTTATAAATATTTTTTTCAAAATATTATTCTCAAAAAACCAAATTCACTAAAAACACACAAAAGATGTTAAGCCACTGAAACCCATAAAAGCTAAACCGCTCACCACGGCCACGTCTCTGACAGCTAATAACAGCAGCAATCGTTCATATGCTTGTCAACCTAGTGATTTCCGGTGTATCTCTCACCCTCACACCTGTATAACTAAATCAATGGTTTGCGATGGCATACATGATTGTACCGATCATTCGGATGAATTCAATTGCACGCGTCCGCTAAACAATGGCAATAATAATAACGGCCTTAAACGTTGGAAAAAGCATTCAAGCTATCAATCAAGACCCAAACCTCTAGCAACATCACAGTCGTCCCTAGCAACAACACAGTCTACGGTGTCTGCGCCAAGTCGCCATAATAAAAGACGTAAACAGCGCTTGCTGAAAAGCTCGCCGGCTTATAAAAAATATTCTTCGGCCAAAAAGGCTCAAAGTTTAATGAAGAAAAAAATCGGTTTGTTTTAAGTTTTCATTCACTTTCTTTTCTGTACTTCTTCTGTATGTTTGTTTGGTTTTTCATTTACTTTGTTGTTCACTTGGCAAAAAGCAAAAAAAAAAAAAAAAATCGCAATATTGAAAAGCCACACATTTTTTACACATTTTGTTTATTTTTTATGCATTTAGTTTGAAGGCTCACTAAGTTAAGATATCCTTGTTGTTGGTACAGAGGTAATGCAATTGTAGTTTTTGGCAATCCAAAGAGCAACGAATCAATTTGTACAATGCTCTCTCATCTATGTCGAACTATCACATGTGGCACATTGCATTTTGGTCCCACAACAACACAGAGAATGCAATTCCGAACGCATTTTTCAAAACACTACTAGACTAGAGATTACACCAAATCACACCAGTAATATATATATATATCAATGAATATTATATTTAAACAAGAGAGTGATTCAATTTGGTTATAATATAAGCGCAAAATTTTAATTCAATTTACTTCCCACTTAAATGCATATTGTTGCCAATTGTTTACATTCGAGTTATAAAAAAATCTATATTAAAAAATTTTACCATACATCGTAAATAATTTTAAAATTAAAATTAAATGGAACTTGACTGTAGATAATTGACAACAATATGCATTAAAAGATTAAAAGATGACGACTAAATGCGGCCCTTTATCGCACTATATTCGAAAACGAGCCCCCTAAATGTCACAGAAAATGAAAAAATTTGAAATTTCTTTTTATCGCACTTTCCAGAGCTAACATGAAGTCACTGAAATGATAGCTCATTGAATAAATCCATTATTGGAGTGAATTCCGCACCGGAATAACACTTCAAGGTCGCAAAGTTGTCGTAATATATCTCAGAAATAAGAGCCATAAAGCAAAAGGAAAACATATGTAGAAAATTTTTAGTTTGCACTTTTGAAGAAAAATCAATTATCATAACTGTCTGAATTTTCTATGTAAACAGCATTTATTAGATGTATGTGACCAAGTCTCGGCCGTTTTTTTTTTTCGTAAAATTGAACGTTTCTTATATAAAATGGCAATCGGTCCGTCATTCAATGTATTATACATCACTAGACACAACCTTTCCCATCTTCTAGGCTGAAAATGAATTCCCTGCGGAAAGTTCAAATAATCTTGCGGGTCTATTCATAAGGTGGGTTTCACTTGAACAAAACCAATATTGATCAGAAGAACTTATGATTGACGCAATACTGGCCGCAATACTTTGGCCATCTTGCGCCCACTTCTTCGTTAATATCATTTCCCAGTGATGACTGGCTTCATTTGGTCGAAGAACCGGTCTTTGAATAAAATTAGTTGATCTCCGAATTGGGTCATTGTGGATGTTCCAAAAAAAAAAAAAAATTCATCAATGTTAACGACTCTCTTAGTTAACATCAAAGTTATTATCGCTTGAGTTATGCTAGAGCATCTATTGTTCATCATCTGTCAAAATTCGGCAGCACTATCCTGCGAAGTAAAGCATTTCGAAATTGGGGTTCACTGTAAAGACTGTACGCCTTTTGATATGATATACGTGGTGTCTGCAGGCGCGTGCTTTCTAAACAATATCGCAAAAATCAATTTATACCAAGATCTTGGCTTTCTCCAGTTAGTGATAAGGCGAAGTATTTCATAGAGAAAAAAGAGCTTTTTCGAAACTCGAGAAATAAATGTTCGACTCGTCACCATTCGTCGTATTAACCATTTTGAGTCACTTATTAAGAAAAGGTTTTTACACTTAAATCTAATTGTGTGTGTAATTTCGTTTACGAGTTCTTATTATTTTTTTTTTTTTTTTTTAATTACATTTACTCTCATTGAGAAAGAAAAGTAATAAGTGTAAGTACTTTTTGTTCTCATCAAAAAGGATTAATTAAACAGATCATCCTCTCTTTGCAACATATATTAAAATCATCATTCACTCTGTCACATTTCCTCTCACGCATATTCACGCTTTTGTATTTCATCACGTCACGAAGTGCATGTTAATTTAACGGTAGTATTTCTCTATATATATATATATATATTTGTTTTTTTTTTTGTTTTTTTTTTATTGTTAGAATAACATATGGATTAACCTAAAAAACTTGAAAAAAAAAAAAAAGAAAAAAAAAAAAGAAATCCCAACCAAAATTTTGTAAATAATTGAACATAACCTAAAATTTTTTGATAAAATAACTCTGTATAATCCCTAAATTAGAAAAAATCAATTTATTAAAGATCCGGGTGTAGATTCGAATAAATGTTCTGGTATTATGTTTATTTGCATAATTTGTTGGTAACTAGTTCTG
>KK502408.1:2464306-2476366 GCA_000688735.1 Glossina austeni
TATATATATATATATATATATATATATATATATATATATATATATATGTATATGTATGTGTATATGTGTGTGTGTGTCCAAATTGTCATACTGGTGTAACAATCAACTTACCGCACATTGTTATTGGTTTTGTGTTAAACAATCAAAACATAAATAAATAAATAAATGAATAAATAACCCAAACGTTCTGGTAATCATCCTCGTCCTCGCGAATCTTTCACTTATCTTGGCACCGAAAGTGGGGGCCAGACCTCAACACTTCTATCCGCCAGCTCTGCATGCGAGCTCAACCGCTCTGCCCCGCGACTTGAGTTTAAAACTGGATCAACAACACTCTAAGCTACGTGTAGGTGAATCTACCGAAGTCGAATGCTATTCATCCGATGATACTTACAGTGATGTTATGTGGGAGAGGGCCGATGGTACACCTTTACCGCCTCATATACAAGTAAGCAAGATTAACTTATCCGAACGAATGGGCCACGCCCATTATCTTTTCCTTTTTCAAATTCAAGCAAATTGGCAACCGCTTGGTTATATCTCATGTTACATCCGTCGATGCGGGAACTTATGTCTGCAAATGCAAAACGGACGAAGGCGATTTATATACAACCAGTTATGAATTGGAAATTGAGGAGCTTATGCATGAATGGAAGCATCCGAAAATCGAATATGCCAAAGTTGGTTCTATGGCGAAACTAAAATGCGATGCGGATAATAGTCAAGCTTCGCCCAGCTACAGATGGTCAAGGCAATACGGACAAATGCAATTGGGTACCGATATTTTAAGTGTAAGTTGATTTTTAAGTACAAAAAACTTAGAAAAATTACAATTTTGTCGAGAGTTTTTTGCTGCAGATTCTCACACAATTACAATCTGACTAGGAACGTTTATACATGTAACAAACATGTTTATATAATACACCGGATATATGTAATACATGTTTATACAATACACCAGACCGAGGAAAAACGTATGGGCTTTTAATAGACCCGCGGCTTTCGTTGCATTTCATTTTTAATAATTTCTTTCAAATTTTCTCTGGGGGTGGGGGAGGGGGATCTGGGAAATAATCCGCCTTACAATGATCGCTGATTGGTCGATCTTTGGCTACAATTGTTAGCCTAATCCTAGAAACGTCGCTTAATCAATTAATTCCAACTATCACTCCGAGAGAGTTGGGATTCAATGTTTACTTCGTCCGCACGAATTGTACTAAAGTACTGAAGTTGGCGAACTCGCATATGCTAACGCCATACTTAGAGTTCCATGGTTCAAACGTATTCGGACAACTTACGACGACAAGCAGATTAGAGCAAATTACTTTACTTACACAGGAGTTCTGAATTAAATTATTTAACTCGAACCTTAGCTCGAAGACTTGACTTCACTTTGCATACATTGAAGCTTACAGTGGGGATTAAAATCTTAATATCGTCATTACTTTGATCGTCGCAATAGATCAGAATGGTAATGCTTTAGCATAAGCTTTTTGAACGTTATAGGATCTCGGCACAATCTCTTAGTAAAAATTCTATTATTTATTATGTTTGCTTTAGGATAAATTGGTCCTACATGATGTCCAGGCCAATGATGCTGGCACTTACATATGTACTGTCACTGATACGAATGGCGAATCTGTCGATTATCCTACTATTTTGGTAGTAACCGGAGCTGTGCCTCAATTCGATCAGAATCCTTTAAGTTATATGTCTTTCCCCACATTACGCGATTCATTTATAAGATTTAACTTTGACATCACATTCCGTCCAGAATTACCAAACGGTTTATTATTATTTAATGGTCAAAAACGCGGCAACGGCGATTATATATCGCTATCGCTCAAGAACCGTTATCCCGAATTCCGTTTCGATTTCGATGGTAAACCGATGATAGTACAAGCTGAACATCCCATTACATTAAATAAATGGCATACTGTGCGGGTTAATCGTTTCCGTCGCGACGGTATTATGCATGTCGACGATCAACATCCGGTCGGATTTCCCACACTATCACCATCCTCTTCATTAGATTTGATAGAAGATTTATATATCGGTGGTGTACCTAGTTGGGATATGCTGCCTGATGACGCGGTCGACCATAAAGTGGGCTTTGTAGGCTGCATTAGCCGCTTAACTCTACAAGGAAGCATTATTGAATTGATGAAAGAGGCAAAGGTAAAAGAGGGTATCAATGGCTGCCAACCATGTACGACAAATCCTTGCTCCAACGATGGCATTTGCATGGAAAGCCAAAGCGAAATGGCTTACTCATGCATTTGCCAACCCGGTTGGACGGGACGCAATTGTGGCGTCGAAGGTACACAATGCACACCCGGGATTTGTGGAGCGGGACGTTGTGAAAATACCGAAACCGGTTTGGAGTGCTTGTGCCCGCTAAATAGAACAGGAGATCGTTGCCAGTACATAGAACATTTAAACGAGAATAGTTTAGCTTTTAAGAGGAATAGTTTTGCTGCCTATGGGTAAGTGTGAAGGGAGCATTTTTTTTTTTTTTTTTTGGGAAAGAAAACCAACCAATATGATAATTATTTTAGTGTTCCTCGGGCTTCGAAACTAAACATAAAATTCCGAGTTAGACCGAATAGTTTAGATGACGCGGTTATATTGTATACGGCGGAATCAGAAATGCCTAGCGGTGATTACGTTGCCGTTGTGTTGCGCAACAAACATGTTGAGCTGATTATTAACACGGGAGCCCGTCTCAAGCCAGTAGTTGTACGTTCTACAAATCCACTGCCTCTTAATCAATGGACTGAAATAGAAATTGCCCGTCGCTTTGGCGAAGGCATACTTCGTGTGGGTAGTGAGCCTGAACAAAAGGCTAAGGCGACTGGAGCTGCACGCACGCTATATATACGCACGCCGCTATACATAGGAGGCTATGATAACGAAAAGATTACCTTGAATTACGATGTTAATGTAACTCAAGGCTTCGACGGTTGCATATCGAATGTAAGTCGATAGTCGAATTTTTAAAAATGCTAAGATCTTGCATTTGATTATGTCTCTTGATTCAGTTATACGAAGCTCAGCGACAATTGAACTTGATTGCCGATATACGAGAAGCGGCCAATATACAAAATTGC
Organism: Glossina austeni; assembly: GCA_000688735.1. Lineage (NCBI taxonomy): Eukaryota > Metazoa > Arthropoda > Insecta > Diptera > Glossinidae > Glossina > Glossina austeni. The sequence goes on from KK502408.1 coordinate 2,467,417, forward strand.
GGTGAGATTAATGAAATCGATCAGAATGAAACCTTTCAAACAGAAACGACACATGACAAACATGATCGTGTAGACGTCGCCGTACACAAGATGATAATCCCGGACGAAGGTTGTGATAGTGATCCTTGCGAAAACGGCGGTACATGTCATGTAGTTAACGATACAGTTACCTGTGATTGCGGTATCGGATTTGTTGGTCCACATTGTGAGGACTGTAAGTGTCTGTCGGTTTACTTAGAGATTTCTAAGTTTTACGAATTTCGTTAACGTTATAGTTATTCTGTTGAAATTTGATGCGAATTTCCGCGGTAACGGTTATTTGGAACTGGATCGCTCGCAATTCAACGATGAAACCAATCAGAAATATTCCTTCGCTGCTATGGTCTTCTCAACTAGTGATCCCGATGGCTTGTTGTTATGGTGGGGTCAACCCAAAGGTGAAACGTATACTGGACAAGATTTCATGGCTTTGGCTTTAGTCGATGGCATTGTTGAATTTGCGTTCCGTTTGAATGGTGAAGAGGCCGTCATCCGAAATCCCGATAAACGTGTGGACGACGGACACCGTCATATAGTATTAGTTAAACGTACTGATAACACGGCTATATTAGAATTAGACCATGTCTTATATGCGGATGAAACTAGGCCAACTGGCAAAAATACTATGAACTTGCCTGGCCATGTATTTATAGGTGAGATCAGCAAAGAAAAAAAAAAATGCAAAATCGAACGTTTATTTATTTGCTTATCTCGATTCGCTTTAGGTGGCGCTCCCGATTTAGATAACTTTACTGGCGGCCGTTACAAGCAAAACTTCACCGGTTGCATACACGTGGTTGAGGGTGAAGAAAGCGGTACCATAGAATTAGGCAAAGTGGCTATAAGCGGTATTAATGTAGACACTTGTCCAGCGTAAGTATTTAACAATTTGCTAAATTGCTTTTCTTTTCTTTCCTTTTCTTTCCTTTTTTTTTTGTTTTTTTTTTCTTAATTCTTTTTTCTCTTTTACAAACATGCGACCTCCAGTAATTGGATTCCTTCTAGCTTAGTTTATCATGAGTTAGATTTTAATGATGTTTTTCGTTTCGATCCAAATCTATTCGACGCTTTAGATCAGCCACCACCCGTACACATTCTATATCCAAGACCTTCTATGCCTGCACATTACGATAGCAGTGCTTTCACTTCTTTAAATCATTTACAAAAATCATGTCATCTCTCAAGGGTTCATTGTTTCTATATAGAAGAGAGTTGCTCTCTCTTCTTTCAGGTTATAATAATGTCCGGCTTATTACTGATATGGTCGCACTTTTTGAATAAATGGTATTTTGGTTTAGGTACAAAAATTAAATTGAAATCTTAAAATCAAGATTACGCATTAATTGTTAACCATAAGTAGTAAACTATTAAAGCAAAATAAATTAAATTAATTACAGCAATGTTTTCGGTTACCTTTCGTATCGAAGGTTTCCGCGTTCTTTCTTTCAAAAAAAAAAAAAAAAAAAAACAAAAAAAAATGTACATACTTTAGACATTTAAGAAAAATAGTTAATGTTCTGTTAAAGGTCCGACTATTACTTATAAGACATTCATATCACCTAATATCATATATACATTAAATCCACAAAGCAAAGCAAGTTGAACAGGGGAACATTTTAGGCACCTTAATACAGGACTTGAAAAAATTCAAATTTATTAAATGAGAATGAGAATGAGAATGAGAAGAAATTATATACGAAGAGGATAAGCTGATGACCTGCCAACATCATCAATACAAAGAAACTTTATTTACTACAAAAACAAAGTTCAAATTCCTTAGACAGAGAAGAGGTCACTTTAAATAAATTAAATAAAACGCAATTAAATCGACATAGAGTCGGGCAAGGCCGACTTTTGATCACTAACCCACATCCCTCCGCCTAATACAATTTTTCACCTATCTTTGTCTTTAAAATGCAAAAAATTATGCCACATCTCCATTTTAAGAATGAATCTTCTCTTCTTCATAGGACCCGTTACATGAGAAACAGTCAGAAAAGCCGACAATCCAGTCCGAACTTACCGCAATGAATTTTTTAAATCAAATCACCATTTAACAATATTTTTATTTTTTTTTTTTTTAACCAATCACTCAGGAGACAGACTCAGGAGAAAGAAATGAAGAAAGGGAAAAATGTAATGAGATGGCCGCAGCCATTTATTCCAATATATTAAAATTTTCTTTTTCGCCATTTTCGAAAAACATTAAAAAGTACAAGTTTTTTTCACGCAACAACAACCGCTTTAACATATTGCCCTATATGGGCCTATATGGGTCTAATTCCATTCATTTCTAATATCGTTTGTCCCTAGTCCAATATATGTCAACACATCAAATTTCCTCACAATATATCGAAAGTTTCGATATATATGATGTATACAAAAATAAATACATGGACAGCAGTTAAAAAGACAGACGGACAATTGTCGATATATGTCTAAATAAAATAAGTTGGATGGATGTCGGTTATAATTAGATAAGTTCGTCTAAAATAAACGATCCATATATATTAATATCGTATCAAATCATATATTATAAAAAAAAAAATAAATAAAAAATAAAAGCATATCACGAATATATACGATAAAGCTTTCTGTCAGTCGTAGGCCATAAGTAACGCTACCTTAAAATTAATTTCGCTTTTTTATACCCATCGCCAAAGGATGAGGTATATAAAATTCTGAATCGATCTAAGCATCTGCCGTCTATCCGTCTGGCTGTCCGTCTGTGTGATGTAAACGTTCGCCTGTCCGCAAAAATGAAGCTGTGGACTTTAATTTTGGCAGAAACATTTAAAGTTTTTGCACGCACGTTGGTATTGCAAATACGCCAAATCGCCTGAAGGATACGCTTACAGTACCGCATAAACTGTGAATACCTCTGTTTTTCAAAAGGAAGAAAATATGGGTTTTTTGTTCATTATACATAAACTATAGCAAATAAATGTACAGAAATTTGAACGTATATTCTATGGGCGAGGCTGTAGTATTCGTAGTAAACATGGAAAAAATTGACCACTCCTACCGAATATTATAGTGTACCAAAATTTTGGTTTCTTTCCAATGCCTTTGGAACGGGCAGAAACAAGTTTCAAAAAGGGATTTTATCAAACCGTATTCATCTGTTCGGCTGTCCATCTGTCTTTTCTGTTCAACATTGTAAGTGACCTAAGCTTTTCAAAGGGCACGCCTAAAACGCCCACTCACCTATGCGACAAGAACTTTTATTTTGAAAAAAAGAAAAAATTTTAAAAATAGAAAAAATTTTACTTTTGTTTTGTCTTTTTAGGGTAAATGATTCGGTTACGATCGAATATAATAAAAGATTGCATTACTCCTTAAGAAAAATTAAAAATATTTATTTATAAATGAGAAAAGTTTTGTTCTTTTTTTGTCAAGCATGGCCTCACTGCATATCTCATGTGTCTACATATTACATATATATAGGACTTAAGGTATACGCTATATTATATAATGAGCTGTGAATGAAATCAATAATGATATACATACATACATACGTTATAGCAAAATTCTTAAGTATATTAGAGATAAGCTTCTCGTCAATTATCGTATCAAATTACAGGCAATTTGCAGTCATCGCCGAAGGTAAAATAATGAAAAAAAAAAAAAAAAAAAAAAGACCATGAAGCATAAAACATGAAAAAAGAGTGAATTTATTATTCGATTTGGACCGAATCTGGTAATATTCATTACCACTTTGCCTGCATCACATCCATTCATTCATTCAATCAATACATCGACAGTATACACCAATGGCTGGGTGAGATGTTTTTAAACGACAACAATCGCCGGTGAAATTAAAGCGACGCAATATACTAAAATTCGCGACAAAAGAGATTCAATCGATCAAACTAATATTGGTCAGGAAATGTACGGCAAAACTCACTCGACGGACACATTAGCAACGCTAACTAGAATGTCGTAACCTTGTCCGCTAACCACCCGCTAAACATAACTCCTTTTTAACTAACACTAGCTTTAATCGATAATTTATTTTCGATTTGACGATTTCCCGAGCGATAAGAAACCCTCCACAGACAAGCGATCGAAAGTTTCGAAAAAAGTCTAAACGAATATTTGTTTTTGTATCGACAATCATTTGAAGTCCATCCATCACCTTTCAAGAACACACATTAACATAGTACCAGAAAACCTATAGGGTGGCTAAGAGCACAACAGTGCCGATATTCTTCCTTGCAGAGAAAACTGGAAAACAATCCAGTAAGAATGCATAATACAAACGCAAGGGTGACTTCGACTTGCGTATGATATGTCGCAGAGCTATAAAATTCAATCCGAATTCTTAGAAATCGCGATCAGGTTGCCAATGGCGAATTTTACTGTTTACAGAATAATTGCGTAGAATGTCTCTTCCGTAATTGGCCGACATAAGTAAAAATACATTGACTTATGTTGCAAATCTACCAAAAAAAAAAAAAAAAAAAAAATTCATCCAAGTCAAACACTCCCCAAAAAAAAGGAAACAAAAATGAGAAAAAAGAGAAAACAAAAAAAAAAAGAAAACAAAAATGAGAAAAATATTATATATCACTGCAGACCAATCAAATTTAGTTACGTTCCGTTGATCGACTTTTTGTTAGTTTTATTTCTCTTTTCTTTTCACAATTGATTGCCTTTTTATTTGAAAATTCGAAAATTTATTTTTATTTTTTTTTTTTGTTGTTGTTTCTCTTTCAATGATCCTTCACTTAAAGGAAGGAATGGAAGGGTAAAGAGCGGAGAGAGAAAGCGGGGTCAAGCTAGGAAATGTAAGCGCGATTGATGACCATTATCCCTTTAACGTTTTAAATGTTTTTCAGATCCATAAAAATGGATTTTATAGCTGATTTTTGTAAAGTCCAGCGATTATATTGTAATAAAAAGAATATTTGGTGCAATATTTTGTTTGTAAGGATTGCTACCCAGTGTTCTTGTATAGAGCAACGTAACGTGTAATGCTTGTGTGCGACTCTAACTGCTCTGCTTCAATGCGCCCAGTCTCTCCATCTCTATGAATGCCAATATGACTCGGCAAGAGACGGTCCCTATGTTTCTAAGTTAGAAGGCGGGTCGAACGCCTAGCGAATTAAACGCTTTGAATGAATTGCATAAAACAACTGGTTTTCTTTATTATTCTCACCTGTTTTTATACAAAATTTTACCATTAAAATTAATGCTAACCTAAACATAATTAATTTAATTGGGGCGCCTGGCATCGTATTGCATTACGAAATGCTTATACTTAGCCACTTGAAGTGCGACAAAATTAATGTTTTATTTTTTCCCACAGAATTATGCAGATTCAGCATAATTCTGTCTGCACTTCAAAGTGGATGCATATGTCGATATGCGATCACACTACAATATATACGCATCGCAAGGTCACCGAAATTATTTGTACTTAAGTGGGGCCTTTATGATTACAGAACACGATTCATTCGTACGTTGCCTTATCGAAATCGTGTTATAATATTCGCAAATCTTGTACCGTGTTATGATTGTCCTCTGAGTGTCCTGATTGTTATGTATTCCTATTTGGAGCAAAGGGCTTTACAACGCGGTCGTTGTATATTTAAAAACACTATCAATATAAAATCCCAGATGAGTTAGCCCTCATCTCTCTAAGGAATTAAAGGACACAAAGTAATTGTGGAAATTGTTTAAATTAAAAAACTTGTTGTTGTTCCGATAAAAAAGTTAAACAAAGGTTCAAAGAAAATTTTTGCTTAATCGGCGAAGAAATCAATTCCTTAAATTGGGGGCCATTGTAAGGACGCAAAATATCGCAGGTTTCTTCCAGATATCTACCAACAGTGTATTGTTCTTTGGACAACGTTTGCAACAACCAGAAGGAAGCTTCATAGACAACCCCTTGTTGATTAGTCTCAAATTCTAAATCAATTTAAGCAACTTCCTCTGTCCGTTTGTGTAATGTCTGTTGTCTATATTGTCTCTCAAGGCGAACTTAATATGTTTTTCTGTTTTTATACCCATCACTGTAAGATGGGGGTATACTCAACTTGTTTTTTCCCATAATGTACGTAACACCCAAAAGGAAACTTCAGACCACCTTGATCAGCGTGAAAATCTGAGTTGATTTAGCCATGTCTTTCCGTCTGTCCCTCTGCGTGTCTGTGTATCTGTATAGTGTGTGATGTTGAAAGCTCTTGCACGCAGGTTGGTATTGAAACTAGACCAATTTGTTCGCTATTTTCCAAAGGGGAAGATTTCTGGGTGTTACATACATGTTCATTAACTTAATACACCCTCTAGCACAAGTAATGTAGGATATAATAAATGACAATTGCTTTCCTGATATTCGTAGCAAACATTTTTCAAAATTAACAATTAAAAAGCCATCCATCCATTCCAATTATTTAGGAACTACTACACGACTTCTTCAAATCCTGTAATCCTTTTGGTTTTATTTAGTTTTTTTTTTTTTTTTTTTTTTGTTTGTAGAAAAGAAATGGATTAGGCCTGTGTGCTTCACTTTAGACCCATAATCCAGTAACGTAATTGAAGTTTCTTAGATTTTTGATTTTTTTTTTTTTTTTTTTTTGATTTCTAGGTTATGTTTGAATGAACAGTGCATTATTTTTGTTATGCTGGGGTATCTTTTTTTTCTTTTTGTTCAATTGAGTAACATGCTGAGGTTGGTTGTGAACACACCAACGACAGCATGAAGACTGTTATTTAGTATTTAAATCTTTTCAAAATTTTCTAACGCCTATCTTACACTCGCTTTTTATTATTGGAAGAAAATGTGATAGGAATAGAATGTGTTACTAAAGATGTTTTACAAAACGATACTCGATTTTCCGTGCGACGAGAATTTCATTTTATTTTGAAAAAAAAAAACACAAAAAAAAAGAAAGAAAAATACTTTGCGATACTTGGATTCTCTTAAATAATAACATCTTGCTAGGATATGTTCAACCAAAAAGTACCGAAATTTGTTGAACGGGCATGACTGAATTGATGAATCGGATCTTTAGGCTATTCAAGTATACGTTGCCCGCAATTGACATTCAAAGCAAGTAAAAATCCTGCATTGGTCCACAGCCCATCCTGCACCACTTTGCTTGACGATTACAAGGGGTTATGTGAGAAGTGCTCGAAAACATGAGCGAATCTGAACCATTTTCGATAGTGTCGGTCCAAACATGTCGATGTACCGAATTTGTATTATGAACACAAGAAAACAAGACGGACCGACAAGCTTCGAATCACTGTCTAAATCAATCGGTGTAATAAAAAGTGGGTCTTGCATACATTTGCACAAACTTAATATACCCTTATACCACAAGTGGTGTAGGACATATTAAAAAAGAAAAAAAAAGCACAAGCGACCACGCCCAAATCTATAAAAATAATATTTAAAATGCTGACTACGTTCTTCAAGAATCAAAATATTACGCTTCGTGAACTTGCATTCGAAAATCAAAGTGAATAAATGATTAGTTTGATCTTACGATACTGTACCTACTTAAAAATTCATTTTGGTCAAAAATTTGCTTGTGGTAATCCTGTCAATAAAACCCTGTTTTCGCCGATTTCTAGAGGTTCTACGTTGTTCTTTGACTTTGTCACCTCATCAAAGGCGATTTAAAAAGCGGTGAAACTTAATCGCTATCTAAGAAATGTTTACGTACTCTTGGAACATTTTTGCCAGAATATTTTTCTCGTTTTCTAAATGGATTCGCTTAACTATTTGATTTTATTTTTATTTATTTCTTTTTTTTTGTTTTTTGAATTATTTTTTAATGATTTTTTTTTTAATTTAATTTTTCATCACGATTTGCAGTGTAGATGAATCTCTCGACGACGCCGAACCACCTCTTCAATAGTTTTAATTATTTATTAAAGCAATTAAAACGCAATCTACTCTTTTTTTTCTATAAATTATTTTTCACAACAACAAATAACATAAATCGAAAAGCACTCGAAAGCAAAAACAAAAGGATTTTTCCTTTTCTTTTTTTTTTTTTTTTAATTAAAAAAAAATAAAACAAACAAGTTATAATCAGTTTTTAAGTTTATAAACTAACAAATTAAAAAATGTTAATCAGTTTTTTTTTTTTTGTCTATTATTTTGCGCAATTTTCAATGTGTCATATTATTTTTAAAAGTAACTTTAAAAACAAAATCAAAGTAAATTCAAATAATGGAAAAATGTTTTTTTTTTTTTGTTTTTTTTTAACTCAAAGCCATTTAATTAAGTTTCATTTAAGCCATGGAAAACCAAATGAAATGTGTAATAATAAAGAGAAGATAGAAGATTTCGAAAATGATATAAAAAGGAAAACAACAACAACAACAACAACAAAAATAAAATATAAATAAATAAATAAGTAATGAAAACAAAAAAAAAAAAAATAATTAATAAAAAAATTGAAAAGAATTATTTACAGTACAGAACTTCTGCCAGTGTTGTCTTCTAATTGTCTGTTCAGAGGCCATAATAACGATGTATTTTAAATATAAATATATTTTATCGCTTAAATGTGTTCTTTTATTTCTTTTTTTATTATTATGATTATTATTATTATTATTATTATTATTATTATTATTATTATAATTATTATTATTAATATATAAATTTATTGTGTAATTAATTATAAATTTTAAATAACTTTACTAATTTAACAAAACAAGAGAAAATTAAATAAACAACAAAAATCTTATTGGAAAATATCATCAAAACTGTAAATGCTCATCGAAAAGTCAATTTATATGAGATATAAACACAATATAGATAAACATTAAAAAATTCTTTGCTCATCGCATTGGTATATGAAATATATGGAAATAAAATAAAAGAAAAAAAAGGAAAGAAATTTGTCTTTGTAAAAAGTTGTTAAGTAACAAACTACAATAAAAACTAATT
>KK502408.1:2476682-2518646 GCA_000688735.1 Glossina austeni
AAGATTTACAAAGCAACCGGAACTCTATGAATATGCACGATGGTAAAACATATAGGGTTGGCAAATAAATGCTTTTCATACCCTACACCACATGTGGTATAGGGTGTATTAAGTATTCAATCATTCTCGTTGATTGTAAGGGCAAAAATTCTGCTAATGGTTTCGCGATATGACGTCATAGTGCATTAAAGATTTACAAAGCAACCGGAACTCTATGAATATGCACGATGGTAAAACATATAGGGTTGGCAAATAAATGCTTTTCATACCCTACACCACATGTGGTATAGGGTGTATTAAGTATTCAATCATTCTCGTTGATTGTAAGGGCAAAAATTCTGCTAATGGTTTCGCGGTATGAAGTCATAGTCCATTAAAGATTTACAAAGCAACCGGAACTCTATGAATATGCACGATGGTATACATATAGGGTTGGCAAATAAATGCTTTTCATACCCTACACCACATGTGGTATAGGGTGTATTAAGTTAATGCGGACATATGTAACACGCAGAAGGGCTTAAAATAGACTCGATTCAGAAGCACAATCTGAATTGATCTAAGCCTGTCTGTCCGTTTAATGCGTATTCATGTAAATTTGTCTTCAAGCTACAGCTCGCAAATTTTCGAGATATTTTGATGAAATTTTTTTTCTAAAAAGTCTTTATATGGAAAAAATTGCAATTTTCAAAATTAGTGTAGTAGTGTTCCAGCATGAAAGCTTTGGAACAGCTGATGCAATTTTTCAACGCCCTCCCATGTAACGAAAACTGTAGTATATTTGGACTATTTCAGCCTAGTTTTTTGATCCTTGCCTAATAAGGATTTTCACGAAAATTGATCTTTTCCAAAGCAGAAAAGTCCAAGTTTTAATATGTGTGGTGATGAAATTTGACCCATAATAGTTATTTCATACAAAAAGAAGAATTATGTTAGACAATATGGTGTAAAGTATTTAATGATCGGCCTTGCCCTACTATGTTATTACTTGTTTTTTTTTTTATTTGAGATGAAAAATTTCATCTAAATGATCATTTCTGCGCTTTTATGAAACTTCTTCCACTTTTCCGTATAAATCTACTATTATTTTACAAAGAACACGAATAATCTTAGTGAATAAAATCATCGAGAGTTCCTGACTTATTGCAGTAAGCCAATGTTCCAATATAATCCAATAGTAAAAATTCCAATAGGATTATACCGCATGAAGTTTACGACGAACGCTCATCGATATTGGTGGAGATTACATGTTCATTGAACTTTTCTTCCAAGAAATTGATTTTGTCACGGAATGTATAATAAAGCCATTGCACCATTTTATGGTCCAAATCGAAATCATCTAATTTGTGCCATAAAAGATCAGTTACCATGTTTCTGTGGCGTCCTGCATTGAGGGTGTCTTTAATTTTAAATTTTCATATTCAAAGATGACATTTTCAGCCCACAAACGATACCCAAAAGTTATTTTTGTACACCTAAGAGTCCTGTAGGAAAATCAGATGTGTTTGTTCTTTTTTACACAAAGTGGGCAATAATGCTTAGTTACGAAGTTATTTAACCAAATACGAAGAACATAACTATATGAGGTCATCGTTCTCGTAATAAGTTTTAACAATTTCTCTAAGCTGTACAGCTGTGTATGCATTGGCAAAGTCCAAGCAACATAATGATTCCAAATCTCAATCAGAAGCGTGTTTTATTTACGTTTGCTTTCTCAAGGACAAATGAATGACCCTATATAAGTGTGTGTATGTGTGTGAAGAAAAAACAAAGACTAGATACCAAACATAGCTTGTTCTCGTTCCATCGTTTATTTCATATGAAAGAATCGGACATTTTTCGTACTTCTAAACCTACCGCTTACTGTTGCTCGTACAGCAACAGCAGCTCCGAGAACTTGCTCTTGTAACACCGATCCATCACGATGTCCATGTCTTTACAAGATTCCTCGAACTTGCTGATTGCGATAAAGGACGCAACTAACCTAGTACCGGGGAAAACAGTACCTTTTGCAGGCTGAATATTAGAAGAGCGGATGTTACTGTCAGCGAACTCCACCACTTCGAGTATCATGCCTCGAAGCTTAGGTTATCCGACAATGTCATCGGCAGGGGAGCAAGTAAGCGAATCAAGGCGTCTAGATTGTTGCTATCGAACAGACTTTTTCTTAGGCTCCTAACGCCTACCGTTAATAAAAGCGCACACAGCTCCGCACAGGTGTTATAACAGCTCCAGTAAGTTTACCTACGCAAAGTAGCAAATATCAAGTCTATCGTATTAATAATAAAAACCCACAAGTTTAAGAGTTTCTTCTTATCTCTTCTTCGTCATCTTCTATTTATTATCGTTTATCCTGTTTTAGCAAATTATATTTAAGTTCACAAAAAAAAAAAAAAAGAAAGAAGGAAATAAAATAAAAATTAATAAATGCATTTACAAAAATTCGGGAGGTCATTATCGAGAGAGGAAATATGTATCTACAAAAATTTTTCAATTCAGCTGGAAGGCCGCATTGAACACAGCCCACAAAGTTCCCTGCTCACTGTTCTAAAACCAAAATTGCTAATCCACTCGCCTTATTATTTCATGGTAGGCATAGCAACAGCAACTTTGGAGTGACTTACGTCGCTCTCGCGCCACAGTTGTGTCACAGTTTTAGTTTGCGTAAAGAATTTCACACCATTTTTCCCATAGAAATAATGATCTCCGTAGAAGGAACGTCGCGAACCGGTAAATGAGAACATGGGCAAGGGCACTGGAATTGGCACATTAACACCTACTTGTCCTACATCAATCAAATTTACAAATTTTCGAGCGGTAGCACCGTTAGTAGTGAATATAGCGGTACCGTTACCAAAGGGATTGCGATTGATTATTTCAATGGCGTCGTCTAACGTGTCTGCATCGAGTATAATCAAAACTGGTCCAAAGATTTCCTCTGTGTAACATTTCATTTTGGGAGTAACGTTAGTTAAAATGGTCGGGCCCACAAAGTTGCCATTCTCATTGCCGGGAACTTTGATATCACGACCATCCAAAACTAGCTTGGCTCCCTCCTTAACACCTGATTCGACTAGATCACATATACGTTGCTTGGCCTGAGGTGTGATTACTGGACCCAAATCCGCGCCGGGCGCATCACCTCGATTAACTTTTAGTTTCTTAGCGCGTTCTACTAAGTCAGGAATCCAAGCCTTCGCCTCGCCGACAAATAAGGCAGTGGACAGAGCCATACAGCGTTGTCCAGCCGCACCAAACGCAGCACCAGCCAGCTGATTCAAAGTATTCTCCTTGTTGGCGTCAGGCATGACAATACCATGATTTTTGGCAGCCATATTGCACTGCACACGTTTACCACTTTTACTGGCACGAGCATAAATGTGCCTACCAGCCTGATCGGAGCCCACAAACGACACGGCTCTAATCTCGGGAGCATCGCAAATGAAATTAACCGCATCATGTTGACCATGAATAACATTGACTACACCAGGTGGGCAACCAGCTTCATTAAGCAATTCCATTAACAACATAGTAGCGCCCGGAACGCGCTCAGAAGGCTTCATTATCATGGTGTTGCCACAGGCAATAGATATCGGGAACATCCACAGCGGAATCATGGCGGGAAAATTGAAAGGAGCAATACCGGCTGTAACACCCAAAGGCAAAGACAAAGAATACGTGTCCATATCACGAGCCACATTAGGTACAGTTTCACCCATTTGCAAAGAAGGTATGCTACAGGCATGCTCCACAACCTCTGCATATTTTAAAGCGAAAAATAAATCAAAGTGAAATTATTCCCTGTCATTTGTTTATGATGATACTTACGTAGACCTCTTAATACGTCACCATGAGCGTCCGGTATAGTCTTTCCATTTTCTTTTACGACAACTTTGGCCAGTTCATCCATATTTTCTTTAATTAGTGCCTGAAATTTGAACATAATTTGTTGACGCGACAAAACTGAAGTTGCACTCCACGTTTTGAAAGCCTTTTTACTGGACTCCAAAGCTGCTTGCATCTCATCTTGAGTACAGTTTGGCACACATGATATCACCTCATTAGTGGCAGGATCGGATATTGGGATAAAGTCTTTCGCTTTCGATTCAACGAACTTACCATCAATGAACATTTTTGTAGTAGTAGGAGCCGCTGAAGCGAAACCGCGTTTGCCCATTAAACGAGCCTAAAATAAATTTACCCCACATACATAATTAAATGTTTAGTGAATATTATTAAACTCTTTGCAAATAATTAATTAATTAATTATTATTCGAATGTCAATTAAGCTGATGTTGAATAAAATTGAAATATTAACTTTGTACCCTGTGTGTACAACCAGTAATACATCGGTCAATAATTCCCAACATGGAGCACATCATATACAGCCTTTTTTTTTTTACAAAGTTGGACTGTACTCGTCAACATAGTGTCTGTCCTCCAAGAATGATTTGTTCAGACGCTCAAAATTCGCTTCGAATCTATCTTCTGGGGCTTACTACTTTTAAGATTTGCACCCAACTGATAGCCACTCCGAAGGTCAGATTGGGAGAATGCATTGTCGGTGGTCAGAATTCAAACTTCAATTCACTCCCCACTTTGCTTATAAACAAACATACATCGACTTTTGCAATTTCCTCCTTCGATCGAATCAAAAGTGCCCATATAAGGTTCATTTCCAATCATTCTTCCCTTTTCAAATAGTCGATGAATAAAGTGCACAATTGTTGTCTTTTTGATCACTTCGGACAGCTTTCGGATTCGATTCGCAAGTATTGTAGTGAACCAATCAACGTAATCGTGATGACATGAAACTTTGTGGGGCAATGTTTAAAGCTCGGCCCTATGTCAAAACACGTCGGTTTTTATTAGAGATAACATCTGTGAGCCACTCCTAAGAATTATTGACCGATGTATTAGGGAAAGCCCAAGAAAAACTAATCATTTTAAAGACAAATTAGTATCAAATACTTTAATAATTAATGTTTGTGTGACCTGTGAAAACGATTGAGTAACAAACATCCGAACTAAAAATTGTACGAAATTTTTCAAAAAAAAAAAAAAAAAAAAATATTGTAACTAAAACGTCGCTTTATGGTAATTCTTAAGTTGGCGTTTTATCAAAAATGCGATTGAGAAATCGCAGGTTTACTTCATAACGAAATCGAGTGCTGCGGAAAATCAAAACCAACTGTCATCAAACATAATATGCCAAACATATAGGAATGATTACATTTCCTTCTCTACCCCCTCCTCCCTTCTTCTCTTCATGACTCTCTTTCTCTATCTCGCTCTCTTTCTCTTTCTCTTTGTCTTTCTTTCTTTTTCTTTCTCTCTCTCTCTCTCTCTCTCTCTCTCTTTCTTTCTCTCTCTCTCTTTCTCTCTCTTTCTCTCTCTTTCTCACTCTTTCTTTCTTTCTCTCTTTCTTTCTTTTTCTCTCTCTCTCTCACTCTTTCTCACTCTTTCTTTCTCTCTCTTTCTTTCTTTCTCTCTCTTTCTTTCTTTCTCTCTCTTTCTTTCTTTCTCTCTCTTTCTTTCTTTCTCTCTCTTTCTTTCTTTCTCTCTTTCTTTCTCTCTTTCTTTCTTTCTCTCTCTCTTTCTTTCTCTCTCTCTTTCTTTCTCTCTCTCTTTCTTTCTCTCTCTCTTTCTTTCTCTCTTTCTCTCTGTCTCTCTCTCTCTCTTTCTCTGATTAGTACAGTATTTAGAACAATGTCAAAATCAAGATATCATTTACCACGCCTATATATCCGATTAGAATTAGAATATACTAACAATCTTTCTAAAAAGATCTTCAATCATATGCAACATGTTTATGTATGACAAATGTACTACTTCCGCCACTATCAACTTTTGAGCATCAATTTTCGGGGGAAATAAATGAGATTCATTCGCCAATCAAATGGTTTAATAGTACTTGCTCGCTCGGCGCCCTCACCTATTTGTCTTGGTATTAGCTGCTTGCCTGGAAAAATTTACTGCAGACATGTTTTCCTTCTCGCACTAAGCTTTTATATATAAAAAAAGAAATCTGAAAATCAATATTATATCTGAAGTAAATATGACGCAGTGAGAAATCATAAACGCTTTCCTTTCTACTTTGCTTGAGCAAAGCTAAGCTATTTAGTCCGTGAAACAAAAAATAAAACAAAACATTGACAAACAACGAAACAAGCATACGTTATAAACGTGTAAAGCCCAACAAGTCGCTGTACATCTTCTAAACATCTTTTATAAATTCTAAATGAAAGTATGAGACGAGTTGAGCAAAGAATACTTTTCATGGGCATTGAAATCGATCAACACGAAAAATAGCTTGGAGTTCTGTTACTGTTCTGTTAAATTGAAAAGAATTCTGGCACTTCTTCGTTATTGCCTAATAAAAAAGATAGAATGTGAATATATATTCGATTTATGTACATTGTATACGTTGCCCGTTGCGCATATTTTAGATCATATTTTACATGTTTCTAATTTGATCCGAAGATCGAAATATGCATCAATTTGAGATGAAAGAAAGACTAGAAAATCAATTTTGCTAACATGCGAAGAATCTAGTTAGAGTGATGCATTGCTCCTTCTCCTCGTACCGAATATGCAGCTTAAAGCCAATCTTGGATACATACAAAAACGTGATTGCATTAAGACTGCATAGTATTTTCTTTATTAGTTTAGATTAAACTCCAAACTTTTCATATTGAAATTAAGCAAAATTTTCGTAAGAAAAAAAAACGGATTCTTGTAAGAAAAAAAAGAAAACATAATTGACTAATTTTTTAAGATTATTGAAAAGTCCACATATGTACATTTCGGGAGTCTTCGGAATTTCTCCATGCGCCTGCCTATTCATCTATTATTTGTAATTAATTAAAATTGAAATAAATATCGAAAAAAAAAAATAAATAAATAAATAAAAAAAAACCCCTTAATAAACCTCTTTTCAACATTTCTCTTCAAATTTGCATAAATTTCCTATACGGCGTCGTTACTTAGCGTAGCTATGAAAAAAGAAAGCAGAGGCATATGAAAATTGAAATAATTTACATGCCTGTGTAACTAACAAGCTAAGCAATAAATTATTTTCATGTATGAAAATTCTGAACCAAAAAAAGTGGTCATGATCATCACCCCTCACATACACACACACACACACACACACATCTCAGTTTAATTAACCAAATGTAAATATGCTCAGATAGCAACTAAACATAAAGCGTAGAAAGAAAGTTTCACAAAATTTTTAAACGCTCGGCCGCTAAACACGTAGCAACTGTTATAATAGCGTATAGAAGATAATGATAAATACAGGATCACCTGATAATTTCTTTTCAAAACAATTATTATTTAGAAATTTAATAGCTTAGCATGCATATGTAAACAGAAGAAAAGGAGTCGCGTTTAAGTTTCAAAAAAGTCGACCACCTAAGTGTTGCTAACTATTACAATTATTACCTTAGAAAATGTTAAAAATAATCTATAGAAACAATTAATTAATCATCGCATTACCGGACAGCAGTTTCTTATCAGTTCGAGGCAACAACATCGGAAGTTCATTTACTCATATAATATATACTTGTTAGCATAAGATTGACTGACATATCTCTTTGCTGACGACTTTCCATTCTTTATTAATATTCAAAATTTATATGATCAACTATGTTACATAAGTTTCAATGGTGCCAGCAAATAGAAGAAGAATTCATATTTAATTGACGCAAAGCACAATTCGCAATTCTCTACGACGTCATAAATACGATAAACAGGCCCACACAATATGCACACTGTCTGAAGAGCTTACACGTACATTACAGTCTGAAAGTCAAGTGCAAGATCACTCAGTGCGTTTATATGTTTACCTTCACTTTACCAAAAAATTTATTTAAAAAAAAAAAAAAATAAAAGAATCGTGTTTGTGCTTTGCAGTTTTTCTTTTCTTTTTCATTTCTCTCACCTCAACACTCAACAAGCGGATCATCATTTTGAATTTCAACAAATTTCCGAAAAATATATGAAAATAACTGAACCAACCGGTGGTTTTAGAAAAACTAATAATGCTCACACTGACAAAGCGTACGTTGGATACTACAAATACACAATAGAATGTTGACATTGTTGAGCAAAGTTGCCATGTTCCCATACTCGGTAACGAAACGAAAATATTTTCATTAAAAAAATTTGAATTTCAGGCGGCTGTGCGCATAATCACTGACGAAACATGCGAATTCATATGAAAAAATTTAGCAGCTGCATGTATGTACAGCTCTGGACAACGAACGTAGATGAAAGAAAAGCTCAAGGTTTCAGTAACCGTAATAAACCAATAAGCTTATCTTATTGCATTGGTGCAATTGATGACAAACACATTACACACATTGTTTGTCCCCCCAAGTCTGGATCTCTCTCCAATAATTTTTTATAATTATAAACGTAAGCGTTCATATTAACAAGTAAATAATTTTTATAAAATTTATTCTATGGGCTATAGGTCCTCTATGGTATTAATAGGAATTTATGATAGAAATTATACTTTCACAGCTGTAAATACCGGAGCTTATGGTTTCCAAAATTATGTAGGCCTTTGGAGTAACTCCACGGCTACTTAACAACGAAGCTGATTACTATTTCACTTTCTTAAAAGACTTGTTTAAATAATTTGCCTGATTCTTAATTTCTTAGTTCCTTACCTCGCGAAGCCACTAATCGCACATGACAACACTAGTTGAAATATTAAATACTTTTTAAAAAGTGAATAAAAGCACTTTTGACATATATTGCATTTTTCACACAAATTTGTTAATTTTTTTCTAAATTATTAGGACAATTCTAGTATTTTGGCTGCACTATTCTTACTAACAATGCGTCATTATTAAATCAAATTTTAATTCGCGCCTATTTTAGCATCCAGTGCAGCTTCACCCACTTAAGCGATATTCTCTATAAAATATACAAATGCTTTATGAATATATGGTAATTAGTCCTGGCAACTCTAGTTAGAACTTAAGGTATAAAAAAAAAAACGCATTTACTGTAAATTTTACTTCTCTCACGATATTTGTTCTCTCTTGATTCCTCTAATCTCTATTCATGTAAATTTTGTAAACAAGATCCGTTGTATACGTCTTTACCGCTAATGAAGAAATGCTGTTTTTATACGTATTATTATTAATAAAACTTTGTATAACAAAATTGGTTGCTATTTATGCTATGTAAATACAAATGTAAACAAATTCTTTTTATACAAATAAAAATAAATGAAT
Organism: Glossina austeni; assembly: GCA_000688735.1. Lineage (NCBI taxonomy): Eukaryota > Metazoa > Arthropoda > Insecta > Diptera > Glossinidae > Glossina > Glossina austeni. The sequence continues at coordinate 2,485,937 of KK502408.1, forward strand.
AAGATGAAGCGCATTATGATAATCATAAGCGATCATAAATTGTAAAAAATTGAAAATTGTTTAAACCGAATAGTAACTAAAATCATTTTATTGAAAATGTTTGAATAATTATTACATTTTTAATCGATATATGAGCCGTTTATTTTGAAAGTGGCCTAAGATCATTTTCCGAAAAGATCAAGATAGTTATTGCAACATTTACATCTTTTCTACATTCTCTTTTCTTTTTGAAGCAAACCGTAACTTAATGTATTGAAAATCACTAAAATTTTGTAGGTCGAAAGTTTGCTGATTAAGGAAATGATAAAATGTTAACTTTGTACGCGACTTAAGTTCCACTTTAAGAGTTTCAAGTTGAGGATGTCGAGAATATTAATACCAATATGTTAGTGATTGCAAACTACGAATACGATATACAAGTAATGAACAGTATGTATATAACGATATGTATATATAATAATTATCTTTTCCTTTGGAGTTACGAAAAGTTAATCCCTTCAATTGCGTAATTAGTACATTTTTAATCTAGTTTGCAAAACTCCCAAGACAAGATAATACTTACATGTGTGTCTGGGATAAGATTGTCGCATCCAAAGGCTCACCAAGCAGCATCATGTATCTGGAAATATCTGGGAACGCTTAGAAACGAAGAGTGCATAATAGTTTATAGCCATTTTGTGCTCAGGACAAAACACAAATACAAAAATAGCTTTGGTATGGTTTCACACTTCTTCAGCTTTGTGAAGTCGCGTGCCAGCCAAGGCATGCTGCACCGATCTGAACAGGTGGTAATCAGCAGGTGTCATGCCTCGTGAGTACGCTGAGTGTGGCAGAACTTCCCATTCGAGCGGCAACAGCAACAAGTAACCAAGAAATGACATTTTCAGTCAATTTGTGTCGCCACTTTTAAAACACTGGAACCAAAATCGACAATTGAGATATGCTGTTCCACATCGCCCTAAGCCTTTGAACATGTTTGGTGGACTTTGGCAGCAGATTTCTTCAAATAAACAACAAAAGTAATGAATTCGGAAGAAGGAGAATCATACGCACTCCATGATTAGCGTCGGAGTACGCAGAATAAACTATTAATATTAAATGGAAAACTGTTATTTTATGTACAAGAAGGTCAAAACTATCAAATTCAACCGTTATCTACACTGGTATTTCCCATTTCTTTATTATTTTTACCAGTAGAAGTTGTTGATCAAAATTTTTGCAAGCACCTAATAGCTTTGACATAGTTAAAATTGTCCAATCTACCAAAAAGAATGTAGACGTCACTGACCATAACTTCATATTATAGGGGCATTCATTTCTATCTAATGCTAGAGGCGTCGTAGTTGTAGAAATGTCGTTAAGAGCAAATGATTCACTGTCTGCCCCTCAAGAATGTTATGTAGCTATAAAAAAATTGGCAAAAGAATAGGTTCTTATAAGAGGGGATATAATTTCATTTAAACTTCTAGGTAAATATACGTACTGAGCACAGACACTTTCAAAATATATTTTCACAGCTATTTGAACGAATAACGGCCGTCTGTTATAATAAATAATCTTTGCCTTATTAGACTAAACGAGGCAATTGGAAATTCTACACCATATTGAACTATGCATTGTAACTGGGCGAACATAAAATGTAGAGAAGCTCATTTAAGCAATTCTCTCCCTATTTAATAAATTCTCTCTGGATAATCATATCGTTTACCATTATAAATATTATATGTTAAATAAGTTATTTGGAGTGCATAAAAAATTGCAACACGGAGGATTTGCTCTAAATCCGAGCACAAGCAAAGATTGTAAAAACATTTGAGGGATAAGAATTATTATAATTTACCTTCGATTTGTTTGCTTTACAGTTCATTTCCTCAGTTTCACAAATTAACAGCCCTGTTTTAGCGCAAAATTCATATTCGAGAGTTTGATCGTCACTTTTATTACGGAATACCAAATTTGAGACAAAATAACACACATATGCATTAATTTTATGAATGTTAAGAAATGACAAGGCCAGCATAGGACCGTAAATGAAACAAGGTACTCTCTATCACTTTTATGGTATTTATATAAAAGATATATATATTTACATGTATAATCCATTGTGTGAAATCTGCGACAAATATCCTATATTTCCTATAGAAATATATATGTATATATGTATATATATAAAAAGCAATTAAGTCAAGTAGCCAAACGGTACGTGAAACAACAACAATCACTACAACAAAGAAGCCCCTAAATTGCGCATGGAATCTTAAGGAAGCGTGGCCTCTGCAATATTGGGTGCAATAAGGAAGTAATAAGCAGAAAACACAGAATGTAAGAGAGTTCGTAGTTTATGTTATACTGTACGCGTGTCATTAATAAACATGATTAACTTGACCTATTTTCAATATCAATCTACATAAAACACCGAAAATTTTCTTTGTCAAATTTTATTATTCAAATATTACACAATTTAGCGGACGGATAATAGACATACCTAGATGCTTCAAGTGATCTCCTTTTGACAAAAGGAATATGCTTACATTCTTCAGCGGTTGATATAAAAACCTATTATCGACACTTCACCATTCTTTATAATTGCAAATAATATTATGTTGTTATTATAACCGGCGACATTTTCACATCAAATTGTATAGATAGATAGATAATAGATTTCTACAATAAATATTCGCGCCCACATCAGATTCACGGAAGAAGAGAGAGTGTGTTCGACACTCTTGACATTATTAAGCGTCGGCGTAATGAGAGCTGTGGCGTATTTATGTGCCTATCTTTCCATGATAAAGGGCACCTATCCACCAATTAATATTTTCAACATAAGTACAGGACTTTGTTCGCGCATTTAATGGGACACACTACCGAGAGTATTCATTATACTAGAACGACGTATACGTACGCGTCTTTCCAATCGACAGAAATTAGCCTGTTTAGTTATTTAATCCTGCTTATATTTACATAACTTCTTGCATCCTGAATCTTCCAAAGATTCTTTTTCTGTTTTATTTACGCTTTGTCCATTTAAATGTAAGCAAAATTTTCCATTTTGTTGTCTCCGAAATGGGGAAATATATAAATTGTATATATAAATTATTAATAACTGAAAAAATCTTCAAATTCGTCTTCTCTCTTGAATGCATGAATACGTTGGCAAAAAGAACGAGTTTTAAGAAAGACTTCTTACCTGACATAACAAAATATTCTTGATATTGAAAAGTATTTAATTTGATCTACAAAACAGCAAAACAATACATTAGTGTACAAACTAATCAAGACGAACTTAACGAAAAATGAACAAAAAAATACACCCTACCTTCGCGACCAAGAATCGACTTTGCTCTTATTATAAGAAACAAGTAAAATGACGTTGATAATAATGAATGCGATGATAACGATAATGATGATGATCTATTCCAACTCGTGAACTTTGCATTTAACTCAGTTGCTGTTATTCTTCAACATTACATTTCTCTTTAATATTAGACTTTATTGTTAAGAAATGGCTTTATATAGAACTCGAATTCTAGAAAAAACACGAACAAAGGCAAACATTAGAAAAATATAGTAAATGCAAAATATTTCTGAGAAAGAAAAATAAAAGTATTTCTTAAAGCAACAAAAATATTAGATCCTTTAAGGTTGCATGCGCAAGGCGCCATCAATGCGTATAGTTTCGCCATTCATTAGAGGATTCTCGTATATGGCTTGCACTAGATGCGCGTATTCGGAAGGCTCTCCTAATCGTTGTGGAAATGGTATGGATTTGGCTAAGAAAGTGCGCACTTTTTCCGGTAGAGAAGCTAACATTGGAGTATTGAATAGCCCTGGAGCAATTGTGCAAATTCGTATACCTTGGGTGCTAAGATCACGTGCAATGGGTAATGTCATGCCTACAACAGCGGCTTTTGAAGCTGAGTAAGCAGCTTGACCGATCTGACCATCAAAAGCAGCCACCGAAGCTGTGTTAACAATAACACCTCGTTGACCATCTTGATTGGGTTCATTGGTGCCCATCAAACCCGCTGCTAGACGTATGACATTGAAAGTGCCTACGGTATTAATCATAATGACGCGCGTAAAATCTTCCAATCTGTGTGCAGTCGACTTATTGAAATTGTAGGTACGTACGGCAGTAGCTGTGCCGGCACAATTTACTGCCAAATCCAAACGACCGAACTTGTCTTTAGCTGTTTGCATAGCATTAGTCACATCCTTTTCGGAAGTCACATCAACTGAAACAAATACAACATTGTCGCCTAATTCTTTGGCAACCTCTTGACCCTTAGAGGTACCCAAATCAGCCAATACAACGCGAGCTCCTTGTTTTGCCAAACGTTCAACAGTAGCACGACCTAAACCCGACGCCCCACCAGTAACCAAAGACACAGCATTCTGAAGATAAACGAACGCATTAATATAATAATTAATTAATGATTGTGTAATGGAGATTATTATGTATTATGTACTTATAACGGTAAATTAAAAATGGACTTTGTACCCTTTTGTGTGTCAATTAGAAAGAATAAAAAATATAACTTCGATAATCTGCTAACAACAACGCTGCAACATTTAAACTTACCTTAATCATCTTTTGCACTTATTCTTCGAGAAACTTTCTAAAAAAAAAAAAACCCTTTCCAAATTATATATATATATAACAAAAAACCAAACCGAATGCAAATGAAAATAAATCGCAACCGAGCCGGCTGAAAAGTTAAAAACAAGTGATTTTCGCTTAAAATGGGACTATTAGCCAAAAACTTTTACACTGCTAGTAAGATGCGCTACATGATAATAACGCAAGTGAAAATATAAAACCCAGAGTCGAAAGCACTGTCAGAACAGCTGACAGCAAATAAGAAACCGCAACATATGGAATGGACCAAAAAACAAGCAGCTATCAGGTAAAAAAGAACTTTTTAGATAAAAAAAATGACTAAAAACGTTGTATATTTGCTTTGCTAACAGAAGTTTGGCGCAGTAGGTTTTTGTGATTACGAGCCTGCGCCCTATAGGCATTATAGCTATTTACTCTGATCGAATAAAAACAACAAACCGGTTATACATTTAATATTAGAAAATATTAGCTCTATAGACCGTTACTCGCGATTTTCGGTTTGAGAATTTTTTTCGTCTTTTAGTAGCGTACATAAATCATAGTAACGATATGTTAAATATGTGCGGATGAAATGGAAAATTCAGGATGACGTAAGATATATGTAACTATTATTGTCCCAATCGATACAGCCTCAGTTATTGAATCTGTTTAATAGCAATTTTTCAACCTATCAAATTTCAATTTCATTTTGTTTCAAATGTCAATCTGGGTTGTACAATGTAAAACGCGCTAAGAACGTGATTTTTTATTTAGATTTTCTCATTATGTGATATTAGTTTTTTTCCAACTCAATATGAAGAATTTGATAATTCGCGTGTATTTGTGCAGTAATTATTTGTGCTAAAAAATAAATAAATACATTTATGCTTACCTGAAAAAATTACGACAATAATGCCTTAAAGAACGTCAAATATGAACACTGACAGTTAACAATTGCATATAAAAAAAAAAAAAAATAAATACATTTTCTTACAGCGACAATAGAGATAAAATTCGAATGTATTTTTAGTTATTCAAAAATAAGCATACATTTATTTCTGAAATTTTAAGAAAAAACAAAATTTTCAATTTTTATAGAATATTGTAAACGTGACTAAAAGATTAAATGGCATCACAAAAAGCAGATGGAGAGGACTGGGTAAAATGCTCATCTAATAGTCATCCTGGACGGCACTATCTCTTCAACACATCAACCGGAGAAAAGAAATGGATTAGCAATGAAGTGACCGCCAAAAATGAAGCAACGCCTAAATTGCCCCGAATAAAAACACCTGCTCAAGATCGTTTAAAACGATTGCAAAGCAATCTTAAAATAAATCAATTGAAATCCCCAGTAAATCCAAATCGCTTTGCCCGAAAGTCACTGCAAATCGAATTAAATTCAAAAGAATCGTCTACGAGCGAAATTAGCAGAAGAAATTCTTCATCTTTCATAATTCCAACTGTAAGTAAATCTATCGGCAAAGATGACGAAGAAATTGTAATATCAGCTCCGGTAAGACGGGAGAAACGTAAATCATTGATTGAAGAGGATATACCGAAAAAAATGTCGAGAAACGCGGACGCCATTGCCGAAACTCCTGAAACATCTACAAGTAATCAAATGAAAGTTCCGAAAAATTTGAATAAGAAAAGCTGGTCTAACATTACTGCAAATTTTGCAAATAAAATAAAGGAATTTTACAAAAGACAAGTTGCTCCTATTATGGGTAAGACTGCAGAGTCAGAAAACAGTGTTGGGAAAACATTCTCAAAAGACACAAAGGAAACTGTGAACGCTTTAAAAGATTTGAATGCTATAAAATCTGCAAAATCTTTAGGCGAACTACGTAGCCCCACAGACGTTGTGGGCTATAAAAAAGGAACAGGTAGGCGTAAATATCTTTAATTGAAAAAAGTAAAGTTCTTACTTTTGATTACAGCCAATAAACGTTTGAAATGTTTGCGTGACACCTTACAACGGCGAGCATCAAGTGAAACTGAACTAGACGTGCTATCATCCACCGGCTCTCCCCTAAACAATCGTACTGAAAGCACTGATTTTCCCACCAATGTAATAATATCAACAAATGGTATGATTTAATGAAATAGAGATTTATTTTACTCAATACACGGATCTGCCTTTTTACGTAGACGAACCAATGGATTGGGATCCCGTAGATACCGCAGAACCCAAAGAGGTTGGTAATGTATAAAAACGAGTGTGTCATATTTTAATTTAAAAAGCATATAATTTTAGACCTCCGTCACTAGAAGAAATGCGCGGTTTTTATCTAAACAAGGATCTCAAAATATCGCTAATTCGAAATATGAGTCGATAGGGGATATTTATGATGCTGTTAACGAAAATCTTTTGCGCATCTCTGCTGAAAAGAATAATGATGGGATAAATAACAATAGCAGATGGCTTCACCAATATTATTATTTTATATTGGACACAAATGTGCTCTTACAGCATTTATCATTCATCGAAGATCTTAGCAATTTCAAATTATGTGGTTTGTAATCAATGAGCTTCAGAATTTTTATACATTATTATGACAAAAATGTTTTCACTCTTCAAATTAGATACCGAAGGCACGATCTTGTTTATCCCTTACTGTGTTTTACAGGAATTAGATAGATTAAAGCAAAGATCTGGCAGTCAAGAAGGTGTGAAAACTTTGGCAATACGTGCCATCAAATATTTGAACGGAAAGTTTGAAAGCAAATCACCACATTTACAAGCGCAAAGTGCTATCGATGAGCGTAGGCATTTAATAGACGTCTCTTCACCCGACGATAGTATTATCAACGCGTGCTTACAAGTGAAGAAGCATATAAAAAATGTCCTCTTTTTAACTGAGGATATTAACTTACGAAACAAATCAATATGCAATAATATTCTAGTATCTACAAAATCAGACTTACTAACTAAACACTACGATATCACGCCCACTAATAACAAATCATGACGATTATTTAGCTCATGTAAATGTATGTAAACACCTTAGTACATTTCCTACTTGAATTCTTATAAAACCAATATAAATATTTCATTATAAGTTATGTCTTTCTTTTTCCATACACACATTTGTAAAATAAATAAAGACTTCTTATAAAATTTCGTCTAGCTTAAGACACTTATTAACAACAGTATTTTAAAAGCATAGCAAAGACTGGACATAAATGGAATGCGCATAAAATAAACTGGTCCTATCGGAGTTAACAACAATGGAAAGAAATTTTATATTTGAACGGTTTTTTTTTTAGTTTAAAAGATAAAACAAATCTACTAAATCGTGCTCTTGGTACTTCCTCTTTCATGTTCAACTAGGAGCATACCACTTTCACCCTTCATTTTGTACAAATAAATCCTTAAGAGAAAAATTTTAGGTGTTTTAGCAAAAATAAATTTTTTATTTTCAAATATCATGTTTGCTTTAAACATTTTTTGTTTTACGTTTTTCAAAATATTTGAAAACTTTAAAAACTTCTAAACCTTAAACGTTAAAATGTATCATTTATGACGACTCTGCCTTTCATTTGCTCACTTGTATTCCACTTTATCAGTAATGCCCGCAATGTTCGCCCTAATGCTGAGCAACACAACGCAACAATTGTCTAATAATGGTTTGTTTATGCATTAATATGATCAATTTGCAACGACAAAGTAATAGCAGGCTTATCACTTAATTAAAAAAACTGACAAATTGTTAATTTGTAACAATCTACTGAACTTATTTTCCTGCTTATGGTAACACTAATCTTAAAATATTAACGGATTTAGCATTCAGCCGTTTTTAGAGAGAGTAAAAAATTTCCGAAGATAAGTTTAATAAAATATGATTAAATTAAATTGTACTTTCAATGTGTCAAATTTTGAATATGAAGAGATTCAAAGTAAATCGTACCGCCACTTTGTTCTTTGTAAACAACTTTACATGTACCGAATAAAAAATTGTGTCCTACTCTCTTCGCAATTTATGGCAATGCTTTTAGGTGTTTATGGCTTATTTAAATAAACTTAAGTCTACCGTTTCTTAAAAATCATTTCTTTACGAAAACATTTACGCTAAACGCGATATTAATAGCAACGGTAACCACCCTAATTAGTCTATTATCACTTTATTTAAAACTTCTAATTGGGTTCGTGCAAAATAAGCATACCATCCTATACGGAATATTATAAATAAGATGTCATTTAACAGTAATCACATTGATCGTGAAATTTTGAATATATTGTTGTTTCCCATAATATTTAGAAAAACGCAATAATGATGCAAGCGTTAAGTTCATTCCATTTACTTGTAATTTCAAAAAATTCATTAATTATATTTAGTAATAAAAATAAAGCCGAAAGCCTTAGATGCTAGTGCTTTAAGACTTCAGTCTTAGAATTTATTATCTGGCTAAATTTATATAATAATAATAATAATAATAATAATATATTGACTAACAAAACATATTTCCGCCCACGCGTCGCATATTAAAATCAAAAGTAAATAAATATTTACCTTTTCCATAATCATGGACCGTCACGAAACATTTCATGGCATTCTCTTTCTAAGTTTTAGTCAATCGCATGTTAAGGATATTAAAACAGGGATATTATGTCAAATAAGCAAACATTAAGCGGTTGTTAAAAGAAAAATATTCGAAAAGTAAGGGAGAACCAACGCAAGATATAACAAGAAGACATCTCTTTTTTCTAATTCGGAGAAGTTTTTTATTTATATTTTTTATTCATTATGTTCATGTAGTTAGCTTATTCTTTGTTGTATTTTGAACTGAATTAATCGATATTGAGTATTCCTTTACGATTTAATGAACGACACTTTAGTAAAATGTATCATAATTAAAATTGCGCCCGACATACGCTCCCTAATCAATCACTAGTGTTATTTATCCTTCAATATTAAGTTAAGAGCTTTGCTTATATTCTATAGAGTTTAAATTTGTTTTATTAATATTGGAAGTCGGAGATGGCTTTTTTTTTTCGTTGCTTTTTGAAATATTGTTTACTTTTCGATGCATTGTAAATGCATGTCTTCTAAACTGTATAAATAAGAATGAAAAGCCTGCTTAATATTCACGTCACACCGTCACACACATTTCAAAAGCAACTTTCAATCTCTTGCAGGTGTTTATGAATATCGTGCATTTATATGTTTATTTGTTGTTGGATTTTATAAGAGATTAAACTAAACTAAATCTAAAATCACCCTTTCTTTCCAATTCCAATTTGAGGAAAAATTGGATACTTCGGACTTTTATAAGATTATTAGTTTTGCACGAAAAGTATTTTCAAACATTCAAAAAAAAATTGAAATTTAAAGAGAGGTCAAATATTTATATAAATATTAAAATTGCAAAATGTATATTCACATAAACGAGTTTTCAACTACAAGTCATTCGTTATTTTCTTATTCGTATAAAAAAAGAACACAGAGCACAATTAAGCGATTTCCTGAGGCTATTTGACATTTTATTTCAATTCGGTCCTCGAATTGTTTAGACGGATATCGACTAAATAAAATGCTTATGCGATTTTGATCAAAGATGATTTCACAACTGCAGTAAGAGAAAGTTGAAAAGGATGCGCCTGGGTGTACGCCAACAAAAATATGTAACTTATTTTTTTTTTTATTAACTTCTCTGAAGATGATCTTCAAATATGCAAAGATAACTCCATAGCTCTTAAATATGAAATTAACGGCAAATCAATTTATTGGTGGTGTTGAATGTTGAGTTGATCGGATAGAGTTTTTTGTTCTTGTGTTAAACGAAAAATTTCTTGTTGCTCTTCGCTTATTAACGGTTTGCGTTTAGCTTTACTTTGAATTGTGCGCTTGTAAGTTTCTAAGATTTCCTGATCAACTAAATCTAATTTACGTTTGATTTCTAAGCGTTTAATTTCTTCAGAGGCTGCGTCATGTAAACGCCTCAACGCGTTACCGTTATACTCAGCTATAGTAGAAAGTTCGGCAATGAGTTTTTTAATTTCAGACAAAATTTCATCTTCGTCGTTATTGGGAAAATCGGATATATCTAAAATGCCTTGTTCGATAAGTTCCTTTTTTAAACGTTTCTCGATGCCAATACAATTGCGTAACATAGTCAACGATCTGAAATTAATAGGGGCGGTAGCATGAGTATTTTCGCTACTGCTGTTGCTGTTTTCGGCTACTATATCTGTTGAATTCGGCATTAGTTGCTCTTCCATAAGAGCAGAAACTAAACGTTGCGTTAACGGTCCTGTGATGCAATCTTCAACAAGATTATCTGCCCTTTTCAACATATCCGTAGAAACGTTATTATGGCTTTTTAAACGACTACCTGTATTTGGATTGGATCCCTGTTGTATTTCTTTAAGATCTTCTGCAGCCCACACTGTGGAATAATGAGGACCTAATTCAGGTATGGGCGGGACCAAAGGACCATTATATTGTTCCAAGAGATCATCTAATAAACGTAAATCTTCGTTCGTTAAAGGCATACAATATGGCTCTACCGAAAGCCAAAATTTGTTCGGAGTATCATTTTTTGGTAAAGCTACCTTTTGTAAATGTTCTCGATTCGGCCCATGTAAACCGTGACTACTACTTGGTATATATTCCATGCTATCATCTGTATGTGGAGCGACCGGACTATTCTTATTATGCAGATTTTTTGTTTGTTTTACCGAACCATGTTTTGGTTTGCGTACAGTTGCAGTTTCATCTCGTTTACGTTTGCCACAAGTGGTTATTGAAGTGGCCGGCGAGGCTGGTTGTTTTTCCATTACACTACCACTAACTAGCAAAGAATGTTTCGATTTTTTTTCTTTATTTTTGTCATCCTTCTCTAGGCTATCATATTCAGATTTTAAAATTCTATAACGCAAGGCAACGCTGGATAATAACGTTTCCAATTCTAATTGAACATTATCCAAATCTTCGGCAGCCAAATAATCTTCCGAAGAACGTAATAAAGCAGCCGCATAGAGTGGCAATTGCTTAGGTATATCTTTAGTACGTATAATAGGAATATTTACTATTCCGGTTGCGTTTTCGTTTTCCGGTGATAAAGGTGTGACGGACGATTGGCCTGCTTTACCCGAAAATTTTCCACCAGCCGCGAATGAAGATAACTTCATACTTTTACTGGTCGACGTCATTTTGTGCGACATGTAATATATAATTGATTATTCACTTTGTCCTCTTAAATATTTATTTATACTTTGCATCAAATAGTATTTGTTTTCGATTAAATTTACTTCTCTTATATTTATATATACTTTGCAAACGTATTCACGTTTTCTAACCAAATCTATTTTATTTCGTTTTCCAATCACAAAATACAGCAGAACATGACCAAGATGCCATTTATCACATGTTCTGCCAAAATAAACGCAACAAAAAAGAAAAACAAACAAACAAAGAAAAAACAAATGCTTGACGGTCTTCTTAAGCACACAACATAAAACTTGCGTTATCAGTGAAATACAGCGTTTGCCTGCGTTGGCAAAGCAAAATTCATATGGCTAGCGATTGTTTACATAAACATTGCTGTAGTGCAAAATTAATATAGTGAGAAATTTCTTTGGAAAATGATTTTTGTAATTTATTTACTCTAGTTTAATTTTTAATTTTATTTAATTTTTTTTTTCTTTCATATAAAACCATACGATTTTGTCTTGCTTTTGTCAATACATCAGTGTGGGTGTTCCATTTTGTTTCTCTCTCAAAAGCCTCGCACACACAATGTGTACGTGTTTGCGAAAAACGCATAAGGCAGCGCAATCTACTTGTTCAACTATATTTAAACACACAAGGCTGATTTTATTTTGACAGTTCGTGAGTCACGCGCAACAAATAGCGCAAGCATTGTGTTTTGCGCTTTAAGAGAGCCATAGTTGCCTTGATTTTTCATTTTTTAACAAACGGCAAAAAAGCAGTTTTGCCCAAAAAATTACAAATAATTCTAAATTGTGATTAGTACGTCTCCCATTAGTGTTGAAAATATGAAATTGTAGGTAATCCCGTTTTAACAATAATAATAATTAATTTTGGGTGTCCTGACAGTCGAAACAGTGCGAAATTTGCACCAATGGCTGGAACACGATGCATATTACATTCGACTTTGGAAATAGAGGGAAGCGCAAAAATTGCAAACAAACGTAACAGCATAAAAATACACTTCCCGTTATGATCTCAATAAATTTAACAATAACCTTCAACAATATACAGTTATGCTTACAGGCGTCCCCTATATGATACGATTAATTCGTACCGTACTGTATCGAAACCGTGTTATACGCAACTTTTTTATATATTTATTTCAAATAAAATTTAATATAGAATAATGTAATTTAAACTTGAACATACCGTGTTGTATGGGAACGAAATCGTAGAGAGTAAAAATTTATGATAGTTTAAACTTAGTTCCAAACGTACATATAAATGAAAAAGAAAGTTAAAAAAAAAACATATATAAACTTCAAATAAAAAAATTTAAAAAAATGTGGAAAAAGAAATAATAGCGATTACAAAATAAGTTTTCATCAAAACCTGCAGCTAATACCGTGCTCTTCTTCAAAGTTGGTTGACACTCCTCTTGTCAACAACAAAATAAAAATAAAAGTCAAAAGCAACTGAAAAAAGTTGAGCAGAACAGATATTCGATTGTTTGAAATCAATCCCATGCTGTAATCGCAAATTTTGCATTGTGTTGTATAAGAATCATGTTTGATAAGTACCGCGTTATGCGAGGGACTTCTGCATATAGCACTGTATATTTATTACATTTTTTTATTGGCTAAATATTATTATATCCTACACCACTTATAGAACAGAGCATATTAGGTTTGCCCGGACGCACGTAAAATCTGAAAGGGCTTGAGATACACCTACTTTTTATTATTCCGGCAAACTTGTCCGTCCATCAATACGATTGATGTATGTTCATGTAATTGTGTTCAACCTACAGGTCGCAATTTTTGAGATATTTAGATGACAACTTCAATCAAAAAGCTTGGAAAGGTACGGAAATTGGCTAAATGAGTCTGTCACGAACTCACGAACGACAACAATACAACCAAACGTGTCCGAATTTTTCTCCGATTTGCTTCAATACTAATATCGTTTAAAAACGACTGACTGTTCAGCATCAACCTATCAGTACATACATATCGTTACAGTGATGGGTGAAAACTGTTAATTTCAACGTATTTTAGTCAACAACTTACAATCTTTCAATCAACTCGACAAATATTTATTAGCGTTCATACGAAGATAGAGTACGAAAAATGTGCCGAATGACTCAAATGACGCGATCATTAATGAAATATACATTGCGTCTGTTTTCTGTTTATAAGTAATTTAATTAATTTAAGGAACTACGATTTTCATAATTCTTTTCTTTCTTTTATTATTAAAATTGATATTCAGTACACAAACTGTGTTCGAAAGACACACGGGAAGCTTACTTAGTAACCATAGTATACAAAAAATAAATAAAAAAAAAAAAAAAAAAATTCATAAATTTTCTTATTTTATATAGCAGGAAAAGCTCATCATATTTATATCGATATTTTGTAATACTCAAGTAAAATATTACACTGACAATGTATTGTATTTTAAGAAACAACAAAAGAGAAAAAGAATAAAAAAAAACATAAAAAAGAAAAGTAAGAAAATTAAGTTCGGTTGAGACGGAATCTTTTATACCCATCACTCCATTTACCCCCAAAATGACAAACGGAGTAAAAGAACAAAATTCTTACGCTCTATAATATGGAGTGGGCGCAGTTGATTTCTTCTATTTTCAAAATAAATGTTTTCGTCGTAGAGGCGTGCGGGCGTTGTAGGCGCGCCCTTTGAAATGTTTAGGTCAATTCCAAATTCTTTTCTTCATTTTCGCTAACGGGAGCATTTTCGCTACAGACACTACAAAGTTGCGCAAACAGACAGATGGACAAACGAACAGGCGGACATGTTTATGTGCATTCCAATGCCGAAACTAGCCAAGAATTTATTTACTTTACGGGGGTTTTGAAGCTTGTTTCTGCGCGTTATAGAGGTATTGAAAAAATACTTCAATTTTGACACACTACAATATTAGGTAGGCGTGGTCAGTTTTTTCCATATTACAACCATCGCCCATAGAATATGGGTTCAATTTTTTGTACATTTATTTGTCATAGTTTATGAGGAATGAGCAAAAAACCAATATTTCATTCCCTTTGAAAACCAGAGGTATTCTCAGTTGACGTGGTGCTGTGGGCGTGTCCTTCGACCGATTTGGTCCATTTTCAACACCCACCTGCGTGCAAGCACGTCCACTGTTTCTGCCATACTTGAAGTCGATAGCTTCATTTTTACGGCCAGGAAAATGTTTACAATAGACATTACACAGACAGACAGACAGACAGAAAGACAGACTGACATGCTTAAATCGATTCACAATTTGATACTGATCAAGAATATATATATATATACTTTGTGAGGTCTCTGATGTTTCCTTCTCGGCGTTGCAAACGTTTTGACAAATCCTTCGGTTATGGGTATAAAAAGAAACAGACTTTCATATACCTTCGTGGCATTCAAAAGAAAACGAAAATATATAAAATGAAAACTTTTTATTTGATACACACACACACACGCACGCACAAACACACACAAATTTCCTTTAATATAAACATCGGTATACAAAGTACACTTACAAGTTTTTATGACTATTGTAGCGATCAGAATGCGAAACCCAATGAAATGAATTAACGGAAATATGATTAAAACATGTATCGGCTAAAGGGTTTTGATAAAAAGTAATCATGGATGCATGGGAACTATGGCTGTTACTGCAGGATAATAGTAACATTTAGTGTGTATGTAGGTGAGTGCAATATATGTTTTCGTTTTTCTTCATATATATATAGACTATGTTTTATTTCTGGGTAGTTGAGTTAATTTCTGGGAAACTATTGGCGTGTCCTGTTTATAAAAGAGAAAAGACGAATACATTTATTTGTATTAACTCGCAATGGAAGGGAAAACACTTACCCTTCTTGTTAAGCAAATTTCATCAATCAATTTCATGTTGATGGGAAGATGGACGGTGCTTGGGGTACAACGTTCCCGCATCTTTATATTATCCACTTGCGGTATTTGAAACAAAAAGTTACCTCTCCTATCGACAAGCACTGAGCTGAGCTTAATACACTTTGAAATGAGGCCAATAAATTATCCTTGATTAACGAACGCTTATATTAAACGCCAACGACCAGGCGCACTTTGCCATGAATACGAATACAATGCGAACTGTGTTTAGATCATTGCCAGCGAATAAAATATGACTGTCGTAAGCATTCATTATGACCATACAATGTTCAGGTTGTAAACTTTCGCTTATACTCGTTATGGCGCCATTGCTATCTATCGTTCATAGCATTTTGAAATGCGGAAATTCCATGCGGTTGTAGATGACGTTTGCAATACTTGTGCCATTTATATTATAATTTAAAATACTAAAAATGTAAATGTGAATGTGAATGTGAATGTGAACGTGAGATTATAAAGAGGGTTACGCTAAACTTGTGAAACATTATTCGTATACCTTGCTTATCAAGGAGAGACTTGGGATGCTCTTTACCATAAGCAGAGTGATGATGACGTCTGCAGATATATTGCATCGAGTTAAGGTTTTTGGAGCGAGTTTGATGTTTTCGGTGAGATGATGGAGGAGCAAGTTCATCAGGGCACTAAGATTAAGCTTGCCGTTGTTGTTGTTGTGGTGGTGATGGTAGAGGTGTATGAATAATTTGGCTGCTGTATATGTATTAGGGATTTCTAAACTCCTTATTTGTTCCACAATACTATCTAACTCGGGTATATCCGAGTCTTGTGCGTTCTTAGCATCCTCGTCAATGGAATTGTAATTATCGTCACTTTTATTTAAATCTGTGTGCCATCGTCGTCATCCACAGCGTCATGTTCATGATCATCACCTACAAAAACATTGTGATGACAAAAAATTTCTGCTCTTTTTTTTCTCATCATTCATTCAATCATTTAGAGAAGGTGTGGCGGCGCCGATATACCCATTGAACGAAGAATATAAAAAATGATTATCTCGTGGTGAGGTGCATGGAGTAGTCAAAAGCGTTGTGAATCTTCTGACGAACTGGATTTTCAAATGTTATGTCTTCACTATAATTGTGGCCATATGCTAATTTTAAGGAGAGTATCGTCCATCGCACTGAAAATTCAACCCGTGTATATCGACTTAATATTGACGCTTCTTATTTACTAAGGGTATGCGGCAGCTCTTGCGACACCAATTACTGATCGAAAACGTTTTTAGATAATATTTGTACCGGAGTGCGCATTGATATCTTCTTTAGGTTAATAGTATTTTAACTTATTCCGTACTTTAATATTTTAGCTACTTAAGATGAATCAGATCTTTCTTCAAATCGTTTTCGAAAACTAGTCGGCTTTTAGTCTTTTGTGCCAAAAAAGATGGACCTGGCAAAATGAGCTGAGAATTTTGTTGTTGAGAATTACGATTCTTTATGGGATCTTCGATTTTTCCGCATTACAAGCAAAATGATAGAATTAGAATGCTTCGCTTCCCTTTCCCCCGATTGAATCAATCGAAGAAGAAGAGTACCATCGCATATAAACAATTAATACATTATAGTATGTGCTCAAAAAATAAAGATTTCTTTCAATTTTTTTGAAAAATAAGTTTCAAAATTTATAAATTCTAAGCGAACCTATCGATTCCTTTAAACGGAACCGTTAGATTTGCATCGATGAGCGTAAATCCGGGAGGAAGTTAAGATTTAATTTTGTTGTTTTAGTTTTTAACTATAACATTATCTGATCATTATCCAGACGGAGATAAGCTGATTGCAATTTGTTGCCTAATCATACCCCATGGAATAATGGAATAAAGTTATTATTAGTCCTCTCCTCCCCTGACCGAGGTCAATTCAAATAAATTCAAAATACAAAATTGTTCAGGAAAAATTTTTCACTGAATTTTTTTATTTTCCATTCCAAAATCTAACCCATAAGCTCTCCTAATTTTGTAATATAAATAAATCTGTGACAACCTTCAAGATAAAGGCAAACAATAATTTTGTGTTTTAGTTAATTAATATTTTGTATATCCTAAGCTTTTTGCTAATGTAACTCGAAGGTTTATTAAAAATTGACAGCAAAACTTGGATTTGGTGAAAGATCATCATTTTAGCAAAAAGACGGCGACTTGCTTACTATGACAGCAATGAGGAAATTGAAATTGGAATTTTATCATCTTCAATAATCGACTTAGTTCCCATTGTTTATAAGAGAAATTTTGGCCGATTTCACTTACATTTCTAATTGTAAGTTTTCATAATTCCGATTGGTCTCTAAGTATAGCTAGCTGCTAAAAATTTTTTTATCAAATTAAAATTTATTGTCAATTTTACTAAATGTTGTTTTTTTTGTTTTTTGTTTTTTTTTTTTTGTTCGTTTTTGTTTAATGTTTTCGATGGCTTTGGATAGAAATCGTTAAATCTATTAGATCGACAGGTAGATAATTCTTTTTATATAAAATCCCGTTATCTACTCTAAAAAAAAAGATAAAATCAATTAGTGCTAAGCCCCTTAGTACCTAATAGTAGACAACAAAAATAAATTTTCCTTATTTAAAACATTGATACGTATATATATAAATATATATATATATATATATATATATATATATATATATATATGTATATGTATAGATATATATATAAATATATACATAAAATTGGTTTTCATTTTGTATTCATTTTTTTTTTTCTTTTTTCTACAATTCATCACAAACTTTAGCATTTTATTTATTATTTATTTATTTTTCGCAAACACGTTAGAACAAATCAATCGTTGTTAAAATTGTGCCACAGCTTAAGGTAACTAGTGCGTTCGTTATCACAAACTGATCATATATCGCATGAGAGAATTCTTCAACCAAGCATATCAATTTTTGTTTTTTTTTTTTGTTTGTTTTTCTTTTTTATCAAACCTAATGTTTATACATTTTAATAAATTTGTTTTTGTATCATTTTTTTTTTTGTTTTTTTGTATTTTGTTTTTTCTATGTTTTTAAAACATTGGACAAGTAATTGTTTTTTTATTTCAATTTATTATTTTTGTTATACACTTAAAAGTTTTTTTCCTTTTGTAAATTTTATAAAATTTTCATAATTACTTCACTTGTTTTTTTTTTTTTTTTTTCTTAGTAACAGCGATAAATATACATGTGTAAGTGGTCTTTATACTTATACAGATTTATAAATTAGTTATTTTTATGTTTATTTTATATTTTAGGTTTGTCATGTTTTCTGTTAAATGAGTTTCTGTTTTTTAAAAGTAAAAAAAAAAAAAAAAATGGTAAAAATTTAAAATAAAATTAAGCTACACTCAAGTTAAACATTAAATTAGTTTTTTACATATACATATATATATGTATATATATTTTGTATATATACACATATACACACAATATATATGTTTTATTTATTTATTTTACTTTTTTCTTTTATTTTTTTTTTATGTCGTTATGTTACACATCAATACATGTACAGATAATATGGTTTTACAATTTCAATAGTTTCTTTTAATAGTTTTCTAACATAGAAAATTCAATTCAATTGAATTTTTTTTCTTTTAATTTTTGCAATATTCATATTATTTTTTATATTAATAGTGAAAATTTTTAAACATTTAAATTAAATTTAAATGCGAAAAAAAAAATGTTTTAACTTTTACTTCCGTTTTAGTATATAAAATTATAAGTGGCACAGCCACACGTACACAAAGTCAACTACAAACAAAAAAGTGTTTAAGCTAAATAATATTTAGCAAACACTTTCATTTTTTCTTCTTAAATATATAAAATTTTGTTCTAAAAAAAATTTTCAAAATTTTTTCTTTCCACGAAAGGAGACAACAGCAGATTTAACCCTCAGGTCCCCATTTACATTTTTGTATTTCTTTTTAAATAGTAAAGTGTTTCTTTGATTTTTTTTTTTTTCACTTTATTTTCTTTTTAATTTTTTTTTTTTTTTTTTTTTTTTTTTTTTTTTTTTTTTTTTTTGAATAATTAGAAACGTATTTTTAGAAATTTGTAATTTCCTTCGTCGCCGGCGTTTCTTTCTCTGTATGGCAAATGTTATGGTCAACTGCCGCAAAACAATTTTTTAAAAAAATTTCACCAAGTTTTACATTATTTTTTAAGATGAAAAACAATTCTTTTGTCTAGAAAGCCTTGCAATTGCTAATGACAAAAAACTTTTCATCTAATTTATGCCAAAGGTGACACAAAAAAATTTCCTTTAATCCCTCAATATGGTTTCCCTTATTTGGTTTCATCCTGATCCATAGGTTCTTCGGTATCATCACAAGATAATGTTCTGAAAACAAACAGGTTTTTAAAAATAAAGTAAGAGTAAGTGAAAAAGAAATCATATTCAGCTTAGGCCAAGCTTAGGAATCAATAGTTTGTTTATGGTATTTTAGTGAAAATCCGCTACACGTTATATTGATCGTTCACCGCATATCATACATACAATGACACTAAATGAAATCGAATAATTTTTAAGCTTTAAGTTAACTTCGTTGGCTAGATAAACGCTCCTATGTGCAGTTAGGAATGTAAACAATGGTCACTAAATCTGGAAAATAATTCCAGACGTGAACTGAAATTTTCAGCTCATCACCAAGACCCAAAAGTCAAAGCATATGCAATTTTGAAGGCATAATAAAGGTGAACATCAAAACCAGTAATTGTAACCAACAGATTTGATAAGAAAAAAAAAAAAGAAAAAAACATTTAAAACCAAATTTGGCGTTCTAAACTATGATATTAACATACGGACAACCGGACAGATATACCCAAATCGGTGTGGCTATTTGCGGTAATCAAAACCATGTATACATTATGTCATATGCATCATAAATTTAAAAAAAAAAAAAAAAAAAAAAAAAAAAAAAAAAAAAGACTGTTGCAATACTTACTTATTTAAAGGCTGCATAGAAAGTCCAGCCATTGCAGTTACAGTTTCCGATTCATCACATTCAATTTTAATAGCTTCTAAAGCAGACATCGCTACAGTATGCGCTAAACGCCGTACGCAAGGCCAATGCTGGGACTACGTAAAAAGCCAAAAGAGAAGAAGTTACGTTAACATTTCGTCAGCTATAGCTTTTGAGAATTTTGAGAATTGAGTAAGAAAACTGCACTTATTCGGTTGTGACGGTATCTTTTATATTTACCATCGTGTGAAAAGTTCACACTCTACAATATTGTGTGTATGTGGCCGATTTTCTTCAATTTTGTATAAATGTGTGTACATATATATATACATATAGGATCATCTACAGAATGTATTAGGAATTTTTGTCAAACTGAGGTGTTCCTAATATTTATATTTTACTGTGGACTTGCCATTTGCCTCATTTTTAATACCGACAGTCCTGCGATAATTTCCACTGTTTCTGTTTCGATATCTTTTTTGTGGGACGCATAAACGGACAGAGACGGACACGCGTAGATCACTTGGTCAAGGATATATTTACAAGGTTTCTTAAGCTTCCTTCGGAAAGTTGCAAGCGTTTAGGCACAATGAATGTATCCTCACAACGCTTCAATGATGCGTCTAAAAAAGAATCACAATAAAATGTCGTTTAATGCGTTTCACTCTACGTGCGCGGTTCAAACAGCTGTCCGCAAAATATTTTTAGTTTTCGGTTTTATTGTTTCGGTCTCATTGTTTATCAATGGTTAATCCCTGCAATACCCATCCCACGTACTGTTTTGTTACAAGCTCTTGAAAGGGATGCTTGCCATTAAAGTAGAACCGATAGAACAGCACGGAGCTTTGTAGATGCCATAGAGTATATATATTCTTGATCAGCATCAAATTCCAAGACGATTTAAGTATGTCCGTCTGTCTGCTTGCCCCTTTGCCTATCTAATGTCTATGGTAAGCACTCAGAAACAAACAGAAATATTGGAAGTTCTTGGCCGTAGGTTTGTATTGAAACGGCGTTGAATTGCGGTCAAAGGAAACGTCCAGAGTACAACATAGCCGAAGACTAGTTCGGTTTGTTAAATTAAAAAAAGTGTATTTTTTTTTTTTTGTTTTCATTTCTAAACTAAAGATACAGCGATAGCGGTTTGAATTTATTTTCTATGGATGATTCTGCAGCACTTGTACAAAAAAAAAAAGAAGAAGAAACCTGCCACGCCTTATTATGGAATATGAAAATCTCATTCTTTTGTCGAAGTTTCAGAGAAGCTATAGTGTCTAGATATTACTGATTAATATCAATAGTTAACCGCTTTAGACATGTTCGTCAGTCTGTCTGTTCGTATGCCTGTTAATTGTTGTGGTAAATGTGCTCAAGGTCGCAAAAATGGAGATATCTGCTGCAGATATACGATACAAATTTCTACTTTTATTTCATAAAAATTGAAAAAATCATCCACGCCCACCCAATATTGTAGAGTATTGAAATTTAGTTTTTACTTTTTTGAGTTTCTTTCAGAAAAACCGGTGACGGGTATAAAAGATTCGGTTGCAAATGAATTTATTTTTTGATTTGTTAAATATATTCGATGAAGCTATGAAAACACACACATATATATCGGATTTTAAATTTTGATTTCAATTTGATAAAGAGCACAAATCCATTAAATCTCTGGACGAATATACAATTTATGCGCTTGATATGATCTCTGATGTTTATTTCTAAGGTCTAAAAACGAACTGAGAAATCTTTCAATTAGATTTATGAAGTAACCTGTACTCCCTTTCACGCGGACATTAAATGATTCTCAGCTTAAGAAAATATACTCAGGCTTATCAAGGGATAAGGCTGGCAAATATTTGCGCCAAATTTCAGATCGATAGCGCAGACCCTAAGCTACCTTTGAAAGCAAGTTACTTGAATTTGTTAACTGCTGTGGTGGGGATTTTAAGGCAAAAAAAAATCGACATCAAATGCGTTGTTAACTCGCTGCCCCAATTTTGATGTCGCGTTACCAATAATTACAGTTAGACGGCAGACTATGCAAGTTTAGAGAGTACGTTATATAAATTAAGGCAAAGGCTTACCTGTATGGCTATGGTTTTTTGCAGTGTGTCAATGGCATTTTGACATGGTGGACGATTCAATTCATTTTCTTGCAAAGGTGAGAGACGATCTCCTAATAAGGCTCGAACACACTCCTGTGCCGAATCACAAATAGCAGGTAAATCGTAGCCACCCTCTAAAGCTAACACTACTTTACCATTGGCTAACTGCATAAGTTCGCAAGTCATAAAACCAAAACAGGCCGGGGATACCAAGTAACCACCCAATGGAGCGGGATGACCGGCAGCAGCATCAAAACCAGCTGATACTAAAACGATATCGGGATTAAAATAGCGAGCAATAGGCATCACAATGGTGCGGAATGCAGAAATATATTCGGCATCGCCGAGAGGTGGATTTAAAGCGCCCGACCAGGAAATGTTTACGTTAAATCCCAAACCAGCTCCGGAACCGCACTAAAAATACAAATTATTCAGTAAATCAAATATCGTTAATGATATCAAAATCTTCCATTTTACCTCAGTGGGTCCACCAGTACCGGGAAAAAAGTTACCGTCATCATGACGATGTATGGAAAGATATAATACATCAGGATTATCATAGAAAGCTTGTTGAGTTCCATTACCATGATGGACGTCCTACGTAATAAGATGAAAACTAATTTATTTATGAAATTATTTCAATTTTTTTTAAAGAAAATCCTACCCAATCTATGATTAAAATTTTTCGTACTTCAGGTATACGTTGCCTTAACAATTTAGCTGCTATGGCTATAGAATTGAAGAAGCAGAAGCCCATTGCCAAATTTGCTTCGGCATGATGGCCAGGTGGCCGCACTACAGCAAAACCATTTTTCAAATCCCCTCGAGCAGTTTTAGTGGCCAAATCTATGACGCAACCAGCCGCCATACGAGCTGCTAGCGCTGTATGATGTTCATTCCAGGTAGTATCCAAATCTACACCTACACCACCACAAGATAGGCGCACAAAACTGGCTGAGGGTGCAGCGCTTTCGAATTTTTGACGATTTGCTGCCAACTGACATTGATTCGAACCAAAGAGCATAGCATGGGCTTCGGTGTGCACGGATTGTATTTCTTCTAGCGTGGCTTTAGGAGATCGCAGGCGATGACATCGCTTAGCTAAATCAGTTTCGTTTAAACGCGCCCACACGCTTTGTAAGCGACCACTATGCTCAGGATGAATGGCATTGTTGCCACAAATGCAGGCATGTTTGAGCATGAGATTATCGTAAGCTAGACCGGTAGTAATTTTATGCCCGGCTAGTGTACCCAGCGCATCGACGGTAGACCGTTGTGTGCCATGGGCCGCCATTGAGAGATCGATAAGTTGTCGACCGTGTGGTAATGTTAGGTTTACGGGCGGTATATGATCAGCCGAAGATGATGTTACAATTGGTCCCGCATGAGGAACATGTGTTGCTTGACCAGTGTCAGGTATTTGACTTAAGCCATGCGGTCCTAGATGTACTAAAGGTGAGGAGAGAGTACGCGATAAAGGTCTTATTAGGCCTCTGGCTACTGCGTCATCCATTTGCAAGGATTGCATATACAATAATTCCCGTTGCTGTTGCAAATACTCTTTATCACGCATCAACTTGTTGGGTCCCTTTGGGATGCAAGCTGGCGGGGGCACGGGATACGTGGGTGCTGTTGCGTTAGGTAAATTTTGTGAAGTACTGGTAGGTATCGTGCTAGTTAGTACCGTCTTTGGTGGTTTCTTTTTATCGGTGAGATCCATAACTTCAGCGGCGTCCTCTTCTTTGAGTTGAGTATCTCGGACTGCTGCACCTCCGCTCCGGGTTAGTACAGTTTGTCGGATTTTTTGTGTAAGTAGTAAATGTTGTTCGTAAGCTTGACGCTCAGCCTGAAGAAAATTTAATATGCATATCAACAAGTGTGAAGATAGCTAATCTATTCAAATAAAATTATTTCGCTTACATCACTATTTTCATAATGCGTTTGCGCGATATTAATCTGTCCGCTTCCTGTTAACATTGGATGTCCCAAAGGCAATGGAGCTGATTGCGTGCGACCCAAGGGACGATGTCCTTGTTTATTGAGATGTGCTTGGGCTACCTGAGCATCCGTAATAGGCTGACCATATATAGCTGTGGGCGATTGTGATGAATGGCTAACAGCTGAAGCAACGGTATGTATTCCGCCCGTGGAAGCGACATGCATAAGAGCTGTTGCTCCGGCAGAAGCTGCATGCGCCTGTGGTGGGGCCACATCACCCACTAGAGAAGCTTGCGATGACGATGTAGAGGTGGCCGAAGCGGAACGTACTACCGGTGATTGAGGCGGAGCAACAGCGCTCCCAGATGGCGGTATCATAACACCAGGGGGTGGCACTGGTTGCCGTCCAAATGGTACTGCTAAAGGATTGTAATAAGTTGGAGGACCCGTATTGGCCACTGTTGGCGGAATAGAGTTAACATGTTGACGCAAAGCCGCCAGCATTGCATAATTGGCAGCTGTATTATTATGAGCATTTGGCAAATGAGGACGGCCCAAGGATATGTTCGGCATGGAAGGTGAACTAAACAATGACAAATCATTAATGCTGCTGCGCTGACCAGGCTGATATTGACTGCCGTCTTCATTCTCTTCTTGTATAGGAGCACTGGTAGGCGAACCACGATTTGCGCCCACAACGTTCGCAGCTGAAAGACTAGATGAGGGCGGTGAATTGGGTCCAGAATCGGAGGTACTATTACAATCTAACCGAAAAGAAAACAAAAAATTTTATTTAACATAACATTTAACATAAAACAAAAAACCAAAAAAAAAAAAAAAAAAAAACAAATAAACAATACAATAATCGTAAAAAATGTTGTACAAGACAATTCAGTCATTCAGTCAAGCTTTCGATTATAGTTAGTAGCGAGTTAATACGAAAATTAAAGAACAACAAAAAAGTTTTGAACAACAATAACGGAACAATTAAAGAATAAACATTGTATGTAAAAAATTTATTCAAAAAAAAAAAAAGTATTAACTCTCTACTCAACCGCTGTGCATATGTATGGTTGATGGATTTCTTTTTTTTTTTTTTTTTTTTTTGATATACGTATATACACATACATACTTGTTAAGGCGGAATTCTGTTTCTGTTGACGTCGTTGGGCCGCATGTAATAAACGTTCATGCCTTCGAAAACCGGCTGGTCCGCATATTCGGGCTTTACGTTCTATAACACTTTGTTTTAAACGCATCTTCAATAAGTTTGGTTCGGATGCTGTGTGTACAGAGTAACATAAGATTTGATTTTTATAAAATATACACAAATACCTAAAACTTTCTTTCATTTAAAAAAAAAAAAAAAAAACAAAAATAATAATAAAAATAATAAGAACAAAATTTAAACTAACCGTGACAGGTAAAGTGAATAAACGACAGAGTTTTTTTTCTATTCAATTTCATTTAATTGATTGTTATTATAAATTTTTAGCTTTCATGTTAATTAAGGGCTTGAATATACATATATATGTATATATATGCAAAAGAATCTTTTTTGTAAAGAATTACATGCAAAAACATCAATAGATCTTCGAGAGACGGAGAGTCGTCCTTTCCATCTCCTTCTCAATTACTTACCAGTTTTTCGTAAAGGGAAATCCGATTCATATTTAAGCAATGTCGAGGGCGGTGGCTGAGGTATCTTATAAGGATGAGAACTTGCAACAGCACCGGACGGGATCGATTCGCCCGAAGAACTCTTTACCACACTTCTAGATGCACGCAAGAAAAAAAAAAAAAAAAAAAAAAAATATTTTTTTTAAATTATTTAATAATGAAATTTGAATACATTTAAAATTTTCTCCGCCTACCTGGGATGATTTATCCGATACGGCGAAGTATTTGACATGCCATTTGAATTGTTGGCGGCTTGTTTGCGACTTAATATGAAACACTTGATGCCATAAAAAGATACGAATAAAAATTGATTATAATAATAATAATAATAATAATAATAATAATAATAATAATAATAATAAATAAAATAAAGTACTTACATTTAATATTTGTTTAACTTCGGGGCTGGCATTTGCACTGTTCTCTTTCCGTTTAACCACTTCGCGTTCCCGTCTCTCTCGCTGCTGCTGTTCTTCGGCAGCAGCAGCAGCGACAGCAGCGGCTGCTGCAATTCTTTGTTCTTGCAATTCCTGGAAAGCGCCATGTGAATGCACCGCATACTAAATTACATTAAGTTCAAAATGTTTTTTTTGCCATTTTTTTAGATATTTTTTCAAAATTTTATATACATTTCTCTTAAATTTTAATCAAATTTTACGAATCGGAAATATGTCGTGAAATAATGTACAATGAAATTTTTTTAAAATAAAAAAAAAAGGAAGAACGTTATAGTCGAGCAAGATCGGCCGTTAAATACCCTCCATCACAGTGTCTAATACAATTCCTATTTTTATATGAAATTGCTGTTGCGGGTCAATTTTCATCACGACTTTGACTTTGCTGCACTACAAAAGAATCAACTTTCGTGAAAATCCTTATTAGAATAGAATTCAAAAAAATAGACCGGAATGGTCCAAATTTTTTACAGTTAATTTTTTTATTTTAAATTATAATTTATGAAAATTATACGTTTTTGTCGTGCGAAATTCAGTTTTCGTTCGTATGAGTGGGGGGTGGATTAAAACATTTGCAACAACCAGAAGGTAGCATCAGAGGCCGTACAAAGTGTATATATTCTTCATCAGCAATAAATTTTAAAGCGATTTAAGCATGTCCGTCCGTCTGTCCATTTGTGTAAAGTCTACTGCAAACATTCTCCTGGCCGCAAAAAGTTAAGCTATCGACTTCAAGTCTGGCGGAAAAATTGGAAGTTCTTGAACGCAGGTTAATATGAAAAATGGGCCAAATTGGCTGAAGGACATGCCCGCAGCACCACATAAACTAAGTACATTTCTATTTTTCAAAAGAAATAAAATATGAGCTTTCTAATTTTTCTTTTTTCACTATATATTCAAATTCTTGACCAGTTTCAAATTTGGAATGCACCTAAACACGTCCGTCCGTCCAACTATGTCTCTGCGCAACTGCATAGTGGTAAACAGCGAAAATGAAAATATCGCCTATAAATTAGGAAGTCACTTAAACGTTTCCAAGGACATGCCTACAACGCCCACATGCCTATGCGACAAAAGCTTTCATTTTGAAAATAGAAAACATCAGCTACGTCCACTCTGTATTATAGAGCATGAAAACATAATTCTTTTGCTTTTTTGCTTTTTTTCTTTCTCTAGGACAACAGTGATGGGTGGGTATAAAAGATTCGGTCACGATGGAATATAATTTACAAATTTACAAAAAAATTACGGAACTTTTCGCATTCGTTGATAACAAAGCACTAAAAAAAAAAAAAAAAAAAAAAAAAAAAAACAAATAAAAATCATTATAGGGGGCCAACTCGGCCAAGACAATTATTCATCTAATGGCTTTCCGAAATAATGGGTTATAAGGCAAGCGGCCGAAAATGCGCTCGTTCTTTCAAATTATTATTGGTCTCAGCAAAAATTTACAAAACGCGCAAATTAATTTTACAAAATTAACTAAACTCTCGTTCCTTTATACCCTTTCCAAGCGTCGTAAGTCGTATTGTCTGTGACATAAACAAGCTTTTCAGCATTAGTAACATAAACAAAGTCATTAAAAAAAAAAAAAAAGACTTCTCTACTTCAATTTAGTTCTCGTCGTTAGTTCTATCGACGGAAATCTTACTCTGTCTGCCTGTCATAAAATTTGAAAAAAAAAATAAAAAATAAAATCAAAAATCGATTCTTTATTTAAAGAATGCGCGGCCATTGAATAAATTTCGTATAAAAAGTTTTTTCTTAGCTCGGGCAAGAGAAAAGCAAACAAAAAAAAAATTGGCTGTTTAAGGAAACCGAGTCTATTTTAAAAACCTTCTCAACAGATGACCTCGATATTAATTAACGGCCACAAGTAATAATAATAATAATAATAATAATAATAATAATAAATGTGAACAATGAAATGAAAATGAAAACTACGCATAAAGCGGATGTTATGCCTTAAATATGAATTTCTTTCGTTTTCTTTATTATTATTATTATTATTTTTTTTTTTTTTTTTTTTTTTTTTTTAATAAAAACTTACATGAAATTTATTTTCCAATTGTAATTTGTGTTGCAGTTCCATTTGTTTGCTTTTCTCCTGAAATGTGTGCAATAGCATTTGTTTTTGTAATTCTTGTTTCTTTTTCAACTGTAACGAAATGAAAATTATAAAAATGAATTATATGCATATGGTTTTACATGTAATAAATCTTAATTAAAAAAAAAAAAAACCAAAACACACACAAAAAACAAAAAAAGAAATCCAAAAGTAAAAACTTGAAAAAAAAGCACTATGTACACCATTAAATACCCATACACCGTTTCGCTTAAGACATTTTCAATTTATATAATGACTTTTTAAAATCACGTCCGACCCGAAACATCATCTCAATATCGTGCGCTCTTGGAGTAAATTGCATGAAAATATCTGCAAAATTCCGACTTGTAAATTGAATACACGAAAACATGACAGACGGACGGATGGATAGACAAGTTTCTAAAGAATCACAAAAGTGATTCTAAATCGATCGGTTATAATAAAAGTTGGCTCTATCTCAACTCTTTCTTGTTGTTGCCCACAGCCGCGCAACATACACTATCGCCCGCCCATATACTACAAGTGTCGGTGTAAGGTAAATAACCAGAGTTTGGATGCAATAGTTTAGCAAACACACGCACCGCATAAATTTTCATATCAAAATCATGATTACAGCTATGAAAATGCAAAGAAAGTATAAAAAAAAAATAAAATTAATTCAGAGTTTCACGCTACGGGTCCTAATGCAAGTAATTTCTGGATGCTATATAACGACATGAAACGAATGTGGGACAGTTATAGTTCCTCTCTAGCTAGCCTAGCGAGTGAATTAAAATATTTTCAATCTTTTAACATTAAATTATTATTTGCAACACACACACACACACCCTTCCCCTCTTTCATTATTGTGGCATTCTTTGTGTAGTCCACAAAGTATTCAACTTAAGCTTTGTCGATTTCATTTCGGTTCGAGATTAAGTAGAATTATTATACACTATACCACTTGTGTGTGATGCAAGGTATGTTAAGTTAGTCCGAACGTATGTAGCACCCGGAAGGGCTTAAGATAGCATTCGCCTTTTCCGCCTATACTGATCGATTTCGAATCATAATCTGAATTGATCTAAACCTGTCTGTCCGTCCATATTTTCATTATTCCTTTGAGATCTTAACATCTTAGCTTTTAAGTAACGAAGAGCGTTTGAACATATTATTAAAACCATATTTTAATCTAGGATTTCCAATAGATTAGAGAAAATTTCAGTTTCCTCTCTGCATTTTGCGGCAATTACATGCAATTACATACTTGTATATGAGATCAAAATGATCTCTGGCTAAATGATCGAGGGCTAAAGCATATAAAACGTTTATGACACCCAGAAAAGAAAGTCCCAGGCACCCCCATCAAGTGTATACATCCTTAATCAGCATCCTAAGCCGATTTAAACATGTGCATCTGTCCGTCAGTCTGCCTATCTGCCTGAATAAAGTCTGTTGTAAGCATTCGTCTGCCCGCCAAAAATTAACCTATCGAAACAATGGAAGGTCTTGCAAGTTGGTTCGTATTGAAAATGGGTCAAAACGATCGAAGCAGACGGCTACAGTACTACGTGAAGTGGCAGCACCTCTTTTCCATAAGGTATGAAAGTTGACTTTTCAGTCATCACTACAGCATTGTAAATTTCCAAAAATTTGAATGCATACTGCACCAAAATCGGAAATATTGACCACGCCTATCCGATATTGTAATGCATAAATTTTTAATCTTTTTTCATGAAAATGCCATTTCGAAGCGTTTCAACATCGCGCTTTCGTTTGCTTTTGAGGTCAAAACAGGACAGCTTTTTCTGCGGCATAGCTAAGCGTGAAAGGGAATCCATTCACATCGACACTGAGATGGAGTATTCATGGTCATAAAGTCTTGCTATGCATATGATCGAATCAGCAAGATGTAGTGTATTACGCGAGCATCTAAAACCGAATCAAATCTTTACTGCAGATGTCTACCGACGTCAGTTGAACGATAAAAGACGCAAAGTCATCATCTTGCATGACAACGTACGGCCACATCATATTGGGAAAATGTATCCAGCATACACTACACTAGTGGAGCTCGCATGGGAAGTTCTGCCGCATCCAGTGTACTCACTAGGCATAGCGCCTTCTGATTACCACTCTTTCGATCGATCGATGCAGCACGACTTGGCTGCCACACAGTCTCGAAATGTTGAAGAAATGCGAAAGAAATGAGTCCATGGCTGTCAAATCAATCAGTGTAGTCACCAGGCATAGCGCCTTCTGATTACCACTCGTTCGATCGATCGATGCAGCACGACTTGGCTGCCACACAGTCTCGAAATGTTGAAGAAATGCGAAAGAAATGAGTCCATGGCTATCAAATCAATCAGTGTACTCACTAGGCACAGCGCCTTTTGATCACCACTCGTTCGATCGATCGATGCAGCACGACTTGTCTCGAAATGTTGAAGAAATGCGAAAGAAATGAGTCCATGGCGATCGTTGCAATATCGTTGTTTCGACAGCTTATCGCCAGTATATGCCAGATAGATGGGAATATTATACGAAATGATGGAAAATATTTTCCAAATGAAAAAATGATCAAAAAATACATGCAAGTATCTAACATATCCTGGTTTGACTGAACTTCAAGTAATCTACAGCCGGGATTTTAGCGTTTTGACGATGGTCGATAGTCATCAACCGAAAATAAAGGGTTTTTTTTTTTTTGTTTTTTTTTTTGATCGATCACATGTCGATCGAATGTCAAATTTTTTATAATAGGTGTACACATAACACACACCCGAACGACAGCTAAATTGTCTACAGCTGAAATAAAGGGGAGAATTGAATGCTTCCGATATGTTTTATGAAGCAATCATCAATTTAAGCGGAATGAATTTATTTATACACACAAACAAAAAAAAAAAAACTTTGGTTAAGTCACGGAAGATCTAAACCAAGGCATTGCATGTAACTTGTGATACACAAACGATTCGAAAAAAATGTTGTCTAATACTTCACAACCACTATCGAAGGTAGATACTAAGTGCGCGTTGCGACTTTCTTAACAACCCAATTGCTATCTTTATGAAGGTAGTTAACGTTAAAAAAAAAAAAAAAAGAAAAAGAGTATGGAACATAAGAAATGCGTCCGACAATTCAATTTCACATTATCAGCTTATACAAGGTGGCGTCATTTTACAGAAATCAAACACACACACACACACACACACATATATATACACAAATATACGTTTATAAATATACGTTTGTATATATATATTTATATATATATATACATATACATATATATATATATACATATATACGTACATATATATATATATATGTATGCATGCATATAATGTATATATGTATATACATTTTTTAAAGTAAAAAACCTTGTTGGCAACATCTTTTTTCTTCTTTACTTGTTTTTTTTTGTTTTTGTTTTTTTTGTTTTTTTTGTTTTTTTTTTTTTTTTATAATACACAATAAAAATAGCAAATTTATTGAACTGTATAGAAATAAAACAATAACAATAATAATACCACTAAGAAAAAGTTCCTATTTATAAATATAACAAAAGAAGAGGAGGAAGAACAAAAAGTATTTCTCTAATAAACTGCGTACGCGAGGTTCACTGTAGTTATAAATAGCAACAATACACACAACGCTAAGTATATAAATACATACGCATATAATATTATTATAAAAAAGAAATGAAGGAACGAAATGCAAAAAAAAAAAAAAATTAAAAATAAAAATAAAAATAAAAAAAGAGAAGAAAGTCGTAAAAAAAAAAAAAA
>KK502408.1:2546827-2557696 GCA_000688735.1 Glossina austeni
TACATTTATTTATATATATGTATATATATATATATATATATATATATATATATATATATATATTTCTCTTCTCTCCTCATCTGCAGCTATATTTCTTAATTCTCTTTTTATCATTTGAAAATATAAATATTTTCTTGAACTGTTACTCTCGCTCTCTCTCTCTCGCTCTCTGTCTTTCTCTTTCTCTTTCTCTCCCTCTCTCTCTATCCCTTTCTTTTTATATATGTTTTTATTTTTGTATATCTCTATCTCTCTATCTTCTTCACTCTCTCTCTCTCTCTCTCTCTTTCGCTCTCTCTCTCTCTCTCATTCTCTATCGCTCTTCTCTTGATTGTGTATACGTATATATATATATATACATATATGTGCATTTAGTCTTGCCTTGTATTTGTTTAAACGATTTGGTTGGTTGCTTAGTTGGCTCTGAGCTTAAAGCATGTAGATGTAGCATTGTAGGCCGTGACCTGTTGTTCTATTATTAGCAGCATTTATAAATCGTGTGTATTTGTGTGCATACAGCTATTGAAATATATTTAGACTCAATAACAATAACAACAACAGTAACAGCAATAGAAATAATAATATAAACAAAAATAACAAAAAACACATTTGCAAACAAATATATATATATATATATATATGTATATATATATATATATATATAAATATAAATATATATATATATATATATATATATATAGAGATATTAGAGATATTTAACATATATACGTAAGCACATTTTTATTTATCTATACTACCAACACTGGATATTAACATCAATGTAATTAAAGGCAAATGTTTTGTAATAAAATTTATAAACGAGAATAACCATAATAATAAACATACACAAGTATACAAATATATAATTAATATATATAAATAAATACCTAAATGTACGTAAATACATATATACATACATACACGCATAGATATATATATATATATGCATATATAAATACGTACTACTCACTCTGGCGCTGGTCTGTGAATATCTTGTTCAAGGGCCTGATAAGCACACATACACACATTTATAGACACCGTACAAATGTACCTAATACACATTTTCTCTAATCCAACTTCTAGGAAGCAAATGCGAAATAAAAATTGCAACTATTTTTAGATCTAGTCATTCAGGTACATACATACGCACGTGCACACAGATATAACCGAACGTATATTCGTGTAAATGTAAAGTTTTTATTGTATATGAAATATTACTTTCGGTTAAGCTAGCGATTGAACATTGAGCTATTTTTAAAGGGCGCGTGTGGTGAGCGTGTATGTGTGTGTGTATGTGTATGTGTATATGTTTGGTTGTGCACTGGATGGATGGATGGATGGATGGATGGGTGAGTGTGTGTGTGTGTTGTCTGTGTGTTGTGTGTATATGTGTGTGTGTCTATATGTGCACGGGATTGACAAGTTAGATGTTGTTTTCTAAGTACGTAGTATATCCGTGATTTGAAACTATTAAATAACAAGTGTGTTTAGGGCAATTTAAAAATTTAGGTCGAATTTAAATTAAAGTACACGTCGTTTATGATAGCCTTGAAAATGAAGTTTTTACCTTTAACTTTAAAACTTTCCCTTATATGTATATATTAAGGGGACCCATAACTAATCAATTATTTTCGCAAGATACCATTTCTCATTAGTCCTGCGGCAACCAGACAAGTGTAAGCATACTTTTTTTGGTGTTATTCTCCAACCAGTTTGTTAGTAATTTATTCCCAACAATATAAAAATTTTT
This sequence comes from Glossina austeni, assembly GCA_000688735.1. Taxonomy (NCBI): domain Eukaryota; kingdom Metazoa; phylum Arthropoda; class Insecta; order Diptera; family Glossinidae; genus Glossina; species Glossina austeni. The sequence continues at coordinate 2,548,578 of KK502408.1, forward strand.
TTTGTAGCCCTGTAATAAAATAGCGGACTTTGTCCCTTCTGAGAGCCATATTCGTATCTGTGTACTTTTCCATTTTAACGCCAGTTTAAGTGCCACGGAAACAACGAGCAAAATTTGCGACATATATGGAGATGTGTTGAAGGTCAACAAGTGTCAACATTGGTTCAAAAGATTTGCTGCAAATGATTATGACCTGTCAGATAAGCATCGAGCTGGACGCCCAGGTCAATTCGATAACGACGCCTTAACATCTCTAGTGGAGTCCGATCCAAGGTTATCTGTACAGGAACTATCAAGAAGTCTTGGGTCTACCTGGTCCACCGTACAAAGGCATTTAAAAGAATTGACAAGGTAAATGGATTCCACACCTGTTGTCTGAGGCCAATAAAGATCTTCGGCGAACAATTCGTAATTCCATACTCACCAGACTAAGCAGAGATCCATTTTTGTGTAGGATCGTAACTGGGGATGAAAAACGGATCCTTTATGATAACATAAAGCGATCGAAACAATGGTTGTCTGCAAACGGGAGACCTCTTCCAAACCCTAAACCAACCCTATCCCTGAGGAAGGTGTTATTGTGTATTTGGTGGGATTGTTCCGGTATAGTGCATTACGAATTATTGAAACCTGGGGAGACAGTTACTGCTGACCTGTATTGTCAACAATTACAACGGTTACAGTCCGCACTCATAGAAAAAAGACCAGCTTTAGTGAACAGAAAAGGTGTGATACTCCAACTCCAAGATAATGCCCGTCCTCATGCAGCGAAGATTACTCAAGAGAAAATTAAGCAGCTAGCCGGGGAACTTCTACCGTACCCTCCATACTCTTCAGACCCAGCACCGTCGAACTACCAGCTGTTCAGGTCACTGGAACATTCGTTACGAAATAAAAATTTTGATTTCTTATCCGATGTCCAAACGCATCTTGAGTTATATTTTAAGTCACGCCCACTTTTTCCACTTTTTCAAGAGGGGGTTTGAACTTTTGCAGGAACGATGGCAAAAAGGTCATCGCAAACGACGCTGATTAGATAAACGATTAAAAAATGAAAATTTCATTTCAAAAAACCATTTCGTCTATGAATGCAAAATAATTGATTAGTTATGGGTCCCCCTATATGTATATATGTATACATAAAATATAGAGAATTTTATTGTTAGAAAAATTATAGCGCATTTTGAGTCTTAATTCATTTCTTTTTTTTTTTCTTTAAGGAGCCAATCTATCCTTTCTACTATTATTATGTTGGAGCTGAACTTCGACTTAATTTGAATGCAATTTTTAGGGTCTGTGATGAAAAAGAGAACAAAAAAAATGAGGCGAAATAGTTTGTTTACTACAAATGAAGTCACAGAACAATCTAGACTACTATTGAACTATTCACCTTTCACGACGATATGTGAAGCAATCATTATATCCAATCCATATGGGAGCAAAATTGTATGAAGATTCAAGCAATCTGGAGAGTAATTATTTCAAAGATATATATGTGATTGAGATTGAAGCAATCAAGTCGAATGATCCGCAGATTAGTAAACTATCGATTAATTTGAGCAATTCGTTAACCGGGAACTATGCTCAGCTTTGTTTCTCGCAGAAGAGAATATGTTCTTGCAGAGCCAAACAGAGTGCAGCCTATAAGCCTGATATCCCCGCCCAGCAGATTTCGACCTATTCCGTACTTTTCAAAACTCTTTGTATTTGACATCTCACGGTCCTAGACGGCATCCGACGAGCGAGTAGAGGGCACGTACCATATAAAATCGTTGCCTTCGTTCGCGTTAAGCATCCCTTCGCACTGCTGCACTGAACTCTATTTCGAGCCAAACATTCCCGAAAATTACTTTGACATCTCCTAACACTCGCTACCATCAGATAGCACGTGCTATCTGTTTTATTCAAATTTCAGCAATTTCTTCTATTAATGACGTTGAGTAAGTAAAAGACGCTGAACTACGATAGAATATATTACCGACTAATTCGGTCGAACTCGAATCCCTTTATGAAGTAAATACGAAAATTCAATACAATAGAGAGAAGTAATGAACAAAAGTCGTCATACAAATTTTTATGCGACATATGTAACAATGTAACAATAAAATGCGAAGATATTTTTTATATATTTTTATATATTTTTTTTATATAAATAATTGAGTGAATTGAGTGAATTGTTGAACTAATGCAATCAATTTTGTATACTTTTATTTCTATAGTAAATGCTGTAAAATCAAAATTGTTTATTACATAATCGTGTTAAGAGATAAAGTGAAACGTGTTTTAAAAACGATCGTTAATATTAAACTGAGACTTTGGAAAGATTATTTTATTCTATTCAGAGGTTTTTTCTTTTTTTTTTTGTTATTATTTTTTTTTTTTTTTAACTAATAATGGAAAGGTAAAAATAATTCCTATCATTATTCCTGATCTTCGCCGTACGATATATATTGGTACGATTTACCAAAAAGCATAACAAAAAAAAAAAAAAAAAAACAAACTAAAATTATGGGGATTAAGTTAAAGCGACTTTTTGAGCAAATTTTTATGCTTACCATTCGCAAGTGTATCGTTCTTCCTGTAGCATCCAAACATATACATCAGGGATCCTATGAAGTATATACGGATAACTTAAAAATACTTAACATAGGCTTTGTGAACATTGTAAATAAATAGTGTAAACAATATATAATCGATCCACTAATCGATCTCAACTCACTTACAATTAAAAAAGACGGCAGCCCACCTCCGCAAATACAGTTATTTTAGGTAATAGCGCAGACTAATTTTAAAAACAAGTAAAATCAGCACAGTGCCCCACGGGCAACATTAAGTACCTTACACACTACAATTATTCACGTAACGGCTATTCAAAATAAGACGTTATATAGGGGAAGTGGTCGAAAAAGTGGTCCGATCCGAAACATTTCCAGCAGCGTTTGTTCTTCGACATTCGTTCTTAGTCAGTGCATTAAACTTCATCACAAACATTTCAAAGATTGAAGAGGAAACCAAAATGGACAGACGGACTGGCAAGATTATATCGCTTCAGAAAATGGTTCTGAATCAACCGGTATATGAAAAGATAAATATATCTCTAGTGCTNAAATGGACAGACGGACTGGCAAGATTATATCGCTTCAGAAAATGGTTCTGAATCAACCGGTATATGAAAAGATAAATATATCTCTAGTGCTTCTGAGTGCAAGAGACGTCCGGACAAGATGGTATTGGATGTTACAAAACTTGGATGCAATATTTTCAATAAATTCCCGTATGACGGACTGGAAGCAATAAATGCTGTTTTTAAAAAAAATTGTATGATATATGTGGAGTAAGGTATTTATGTTATATTAGGCAACGAGCCTATACTCGGCATAGCAGAAGTGAGCAGAACGAGAAGATAAGTGGGAGGTGAAATGACACTATGACCTACGGCCCACTATAGGGTTTTTACCGGTTTCTCTTTGACAATGAAAATTTTGAAATGCTTTGAAACCGAATAAAACCAGAAAAAGAAATAAAATATATGGGCTAACCTTACAATTGAATCCGTTTGCGCCCACCGTTATCTATGTGCACAAACTGCAACACATCTCTTGATTTTACTTGTTTAAGTTTCAAATAAAATTTCCGAATGATTTTCATTTTAGGCACGCTTGTTCTTTATGGCGCACCTAATATTTTTTTCTTTCCTTGTCTTTCACTAACTTATAAAATACTTTCGAGAGTAAATAAAGTTTTTCCAAAATAACACATTTCAGAGTTACCAACGGTACCGAAAAGATATCTTCAATATTGAAGAGGAAAAGAAAAAATTTCTTAAATTTGAGAGAAGTACAGATACTATAAGGGGCCACGGCCCACCATTAAATGCCACACATCACCGTACGGTTGTTCATATGACGACTTTTTTAAGTTAAGCTTTATTTTGAAAGAGGTCGAGAAAGCAGTCCGATAGCATGCGTCCTTGGGCCAAAATTAACCGATATCCGGATTTCGTCAAAGTGCCGGTACTTTGAATACAAAAAATACAAGACCGGCAGACAGATAGAGCGACGGCATAAATCGATTCAGAAAGTAATTCGATGCGTATAATGAAAGAAACGTCCATGTCAAGTCCTTCTAGATATTACAGATATCCGGACAAAGTTAATAGACCCTTGTACCACAAATGGTGTAGGACGTAACAAGACTTGGATGCAATCTTTTAACATTCATGATATGAAGAAGACAAAACGAACTGACGTACGGACGGACGGACTCGACTCAGAACCCGATTCTGAATCAGAAAGTGATTCTATTGCACTTGCAATAAAAAGTGAGTCTATCTGAAATCCTATTAGGTGTTGCATACATCCGCACAAACGTACTACGTGCGTATATCGCAAGCGGTGTGTGTAGCGGGTATAATAACGCGATTTAATAACTAAAGCTCTCATTGTTAGAAATTATGGTTTACATTGCATTGCAAAGAAAAGAACGAGTAACGGGAATGGCGTTATCTTGAGAGTTCTTTCGGTTTTCAGTTGAAAACAAGTGATTACTAGATAACAAATAAACAAATGACGCGATAGTTAGTTTTTTATAAATCGATTTGTGTTTGTGCACTTTTTACACAAAAAGAAATTTTAATCTTGCCGCAAAAGTGAATCCATCACGTGAACACATGTGCACACACTTAACGGTATATAATTAACGATCTATATGACCACAATAAAAAATAACAAAAAACAACAAAAAAAATATGAATTAATGAAATTAAATTTTCATTTTTATTAAGAATCTTTAAGGTTTAAATATTTATTATTTATTGCTGACTTGTCCTTGGATATGTCAGGAAAACAAATTATCTACAAGAACAAATTATAATATTTTAGTCTATTAACATTGAAGAGTGGTGTGTTCCTCAGCATCCTATGATTGACATTAATTATCAGACTTTCTCTTTCTACCTTTCTCCCTCTCTCTAAAGAAAAATTAATTACTAAATAAGGAAAACAAAAAAAAAAAAAAAAAAAATTGCAAATTGTATTAGGAATGACTTTGTTTATCATCATTCACATCATTATAGAATTACGAACACACGGTTAGGATAATTATATGTGTGATAGGAGAACAAATTATCTACATGAACACATATAATATTTCATAGGAGTTGTTGTTCATTGTTGTCCTCAGCAGCCTCCTCTGACTGACATTAATTATCATACTCTCTCTTTCTACCTTTCTCCCTCTCGGTAAGGAGAAATTAATTACTAAATAAGGAAAAAAAAGAAGGTGCAAATTGTATTAGGAATGACTTTGTCTATCATCACTCATCGCGTTATACAATTACGAACACATAGTTAGGATAAATAGTTCTGCGAATGCAAACATAATGTAAAACTAAGCAGAAGAAAAAAAGAAGGAAAAAAATGAAACAAGAAAGAAAAAAATCTAATTAGAATAAGGCCTATGGCGCGACACTATTCTCAAGCAAGTATTAATTAATCTAATAAATATTGAGCGTTCATCGTCAACTTACTTACTTTCACATATTCATTCATTCATTCAATTCAAGTAACGATATAAATGAACATTTGGAACCTTGCTAAGTAACTGTCTCTCTTTATTATTCAATATTTAGGAATGTTATATATATACATATGTCCTCCTCATTGAACTATATATCTATATATATATATATATATATATATATATATATATATGTTAACCAATCATACTTAGGATTTCGTTTACCTTATTCAGAAAATATCCGCTAGCTCGAGTTAACGAATTAAAACACAAATAAATCTTAACAACTCGTGGAAATCGCTTTCAGACCATACACCATACACCATATCTGCACGTCAATGCCTGTGTCAAACGGCGTGAACGGTGTTTCTTGGAATACTTGTAATAGGGAAAATCTTGACTGAGACAATACACTGAATCCATCCGCATCTTTCTTTCTCGCCTATACCGAATTGAAGGAATTTGGAAAGCCATCCAAATGAAAGCAGCTGTGGATCTATTCTTACTGCGATTGAATGCAAGTTTTTAAACCAATAATCACGCAGTAATCCTACATAAAGACGTACTTCCAAATATGTCCGCAAATTGGTAAAAACTTTTAATTTGCGAATTGAAGGATCGACAGGCACACCGCCATCGTATTTTTGGTTTATGTAATTGACACGCCCACATTTAATAAATTATTCTGTAATTTCAATGCGTTAGCCATCGAGACTTGCGTGACCAGCCTTTTATTATATCGATCGATTTACGGATCGATTTAAAGCGTTTATGTATGCCTTATGTCTAATGCCTGTTCACGGCATTCTTCTGTTCAACTTGCAGGCCCCAAATTGTCGAGATATCTCGATGAAAATTTTATATACTAACTGAACTTTCTACTGAAGGACGATCTCGATTGAAAATTGGATCGAATGCGCCCAATTTTTGAAATTCTTTCCCCAATTAGCAATTTCGGCGAAAAACATTTAATTTTTTATATTTTATGATGAAAATTGTTCGATCACAAATTTGGACCTGGTAGAGGTATATTTTCTTGACCCACTCCCTTCTAAGAGAAGAAGAGTACATGAAGAGTGGTAATAAACTTCACATTTGACTAGACGAATATAGATGAAGAATATTTTATGATGAAAATTGTTCGATCACAAATTTGGACCTGGTAGAGGTATATTTTCTTGACCCACTCACTTCTAAGAGATGAAGAGNAGGTATATTTTCTTGACCCACTCACTTCTAAGAGATGAAGAGTACATGAAGAGTGGTAATGAACTTCACATGAAGAATATTTTATGATGAAAATTTTTCGATCACAAATTTGGACCTGGTAGAGGTATATTTTCTTGACCCACTCCCTTCTAAGAGAAGAAGAGTACATGAAGAGTGGTGATGAACTTCAACTTTGAGTAGACGAATATAGATGAAGAATATTTTATGATGAAAATTGTTCGATCACAAATTTGGACCTGGTAGAGGTATATGTTCTTGACCCACTCACTTCTAAGAGATGAAGAGTACATGAAGAGTGGTAATAAACTTCACATTTGACTAGACGAATATAGATGAAGAATATTTTATGATGAAAATTGTTCGATCACAAATTAATTATACCAAATTTGGACCTGGTAGAGGTATAGGAAGAGTACATGAAGAGTGCTAAGGAAGTTCAATTTTGAGTAGACGAATATAGATAAAGAATATGAAGATTTGTCAATGTTTGGAATCCACTTCGATATATATGTGTAAGGCTTTCATGGAAATTACAGACCTACATGAGAACAAAGTATACTTTTTGATATCAGTGAATCATGAATTGCCCACATCACTGAAGATTTGCTTCAGCGAAAAAAAAAAGCAGAAACCTTGTAAAACGGAAAATAAATAGAGGGCGATATGGACAAATTTAATATCTCATGCCTTCATTGAGTTAGTTAAAGCATATTTTTTCAAAACTCTCAAGATATGCATTCTAGGCTGCCAAGAAAAGCGGGAAGCGCGAATAGAGGGCATTATGGATATCGAGAGATTGACTTGAATTCTTTTTGGGTCGATGCATTTCACATGTGTTACCAGCAGAAGGAGCAATTTAATATATTTTTATATTATCTGCTTGTAAATAAGTAGATATGTGACGATACTAGAAAAAACGCTGGTTTTCCAACTGGTAAAGGAAGTAAGAAAACTAAGAACTATATATAAGAGGTATACAAACAAATGTCTTTATGCAGAACGAATGTAGAATGTAGAGATAAATGTTATATGTGCATAAAGCTGTGGAAAGCAATACTTTTGTATAAAGTTGTGGCAAAGTATTATTTCGTGGCTTTTCAAGCACTTTTTCTGTGAAGGTAAGTAATGTTTAAAAATAGACTAAAAATCAATAAAACAGTATGTACGCTGTGTTGGTTGTTTGTATATATATTTATGTGTCTCTATGTGTGTGTTTGTGTGTAGTTACTGTTGCTATTGCTGTACGCATACAAATAAACACATAACGTACTCTATAGTAAAAGAAGAAATGTTTCCTTTACTTGTTCTGTGTCCTTAGGTAATAGCACATGCACATCCATCCATATATACGCACATACATATATACATACATGCATGGTATTTAGGTAAATGGATATGTTTATAAACTTGGTTTTTTTACTTCCATTTATTTATTTATTTATTTATTTACTTTTTTTCTTTTTTCTTTTTTGTTTTTTGTTTTCTTTTTTTCGCTTTTTTGTATATGTAAACAAATATGTGTACTACATGCAGTCCTTACTATATATATAAGTGTACACTGTGTACAAATCATGTAAGGTCTGCAATAAACTTGGGTGGCATGTTTAAGAAAAATGTCAAGTTCAATACTAAATCTACATTGCATTTACACTTACATATATTTAAAGAAAAAGCTTACCATGTGCTGGGATTCTTTCTTCGGGTGAAGTCATTTTTTTGTAAAAGAAATTTTTAAGAAATTCTGTAAATATAAAAAGAAAATATCTTAGAAAATTAATACATCGTTGCTTTTAACCTAACCTAAATAATACGATTGCTTTTTATAGGCAAGTCGCAGGCGTTCAAAATTTATTTGCGCTGGCACATTAATGAATATAAAATGTATGTATGTATGTATGCTTTCTTCCTTTTTTCATAAGTAACTACATACATACAAGTTGTTTGCTGGTGGGGTCAATAATTTTTGTTTTGATTAACTGTAGATAGATAGTTAATGAATGTTAAGGGACGCAGTTTTAATCATCTTTATCACTCTCCCTTTCTCTCTCTCCCTCTCTCTTTCTCTCTCTCTCTCTCCCTCTCCCTCTCTCTCCCTCTCCCTCTCCGCACCTCTCTTCATCTATCCCTCTCCATATCTCTTTCCTCCTATCCCTTTTCATACCCCTTTTCCCCCTTCCCTCAAGTTTTTTTCTAATGGGGTCAATAATTTTTGTTTCGACTAACGGTAGATAGATAATTAATAAATGCTAAGAGACGTCTTTATCTCTCTATCTCTCTCACTCTCTCCTTCTCTTTCTCTCTCTCACTCTCTCCTTCTCTTTCTCTCTCTCAATCTCTCCCTCCCTCTCTCTCTCTCTTCCTCCCTCTCTCTC
>KK502408.1:2562169-2580824 GCA_000688735.1 Glossina austeni
CTCCCTTAGATTAGTTAATAAATGCACACTTTTGTCCGGAAGTTACACTCGGATTGAGCGAACTATGATATGGTGTTAAGGGACGCATATGAAAAAGTTAAGCATTAAAGCTAACTTGCGTAGTTCTATGGGCGTCGATTGCATAAATAATGCACACAGATACTCACACTTATATTAATACATTCAATATTAACGAAAATGTAAAAAAAAAAAAATAAATAAATAAATAACTGATTAATACATATGCGTGTATATGTGTGCTGTTATATGTTGCGAACAAAGAAAACGAAATTATGTAAATAAGTAAAACAAGAAGAAGAAGAAATTTATACTCGTCTTGTCGTAAAATTCTGCTGCCCACTACCTCAGTCCAATGCATAAAGATTGTAAAAAAAGTGCTTTATTATAATAATTTGAAGCTAAAAGTTTTGTCTTTTGCTTACACTGCGGTATTAGGATTTTGTTGTTTGTATTTTAACTTTAGAGTTCCGTGTCTTCTCCCTTATTGTAAATGAATTTATAAACCGATGATGTCTATACGTTAAATTTTTAATAAACGGGCTTTAAAATTTTAATCTGATTAAAAATTCAAACATACATACATATATATATATATATAATTGTAATCGGTAATCGGACTGCTTATCGATGCTTATTTACGAATGTTACAAACAGAAAATCAAATTTAATATGCAAGCATTCATTGACGATGAGCGTAAAAATGATCAGGAAACGACCTTATCATTGGCTTTTGTTATTATTGTTATTGTTGGCCGGGTCATTGGTTGCGGCGAAGACATATTACTTGTTGATCTTAACACAAATTCAATACAAGAAACAACAAAACGAGATATAAAGCAAAATAAAGTGACGTTAATTTATGCTAAGAGAGGCACCAAAAAATGAAAAATGAAAAATGAAAAATACAAACAAATAAAGCAACATAGTGTAGAGCGCATAGAAAAACTGTAAAGTATAGAAGAGCGATTATGATTGGACAAGAATATGATGATGAACAGCGTTAATGTTGATGGGTACACATAAATTAATAGGTTTGGCACGCGCTTACTATCGGGAAGTATTAAAACAAAAAAAACAAAAAGAATTATAATAATAACAAAAACAGCAATAACAAACGCATGAAAGCAACTGGTGTTAAAAACCTGTAACTACGTCAACCAAAACAATGCAAAAAGCATAACAGAAATATGTATGCTTCTAACCTACGAAGTAATTGTAAGCCTGTGAGCGTATATATATATATATGTATATATATATGTCTTTGAATAAATATGTAACGACAGAAGAGATAAAACCGTATGAGCAGCATATCCATGCATTTATTCATATATATATATATACATATATATATATATAATATATATCTATATATATATATATATATATATATATAATATATATATTATATATATATATTTATATGTGTATGGGAAGTTAAAAAATAAGTTATAATAAAAAGCAGAAGAAGAAGAAGAAGAAGAAAAAAATCAGGGAAAAATGTAAAGAGAGATAGAAAGAGAGAATTGTGAAAATATTTTAAACTTTTCCAAGAACTTGTTAACTTTCCAAGAATTGTAAAGAAAGAAAGAAAGAAAAAAGAAAGGAAAACAAAATTCTTCTTTTTATTAGATGAAGACTAACAGAAGTTGAAGAGCGAAGTGCACATACGTACGCACACATATATGTAATAAATAAAAATTTAACAATACAACGAAGTAGAAGAACTCCAATTAGCTTTACAGTGTAAAAAGCATTTCTTAATTAAATCAACATTAATTAGAAAGTCGAAGAAATATTTCAAATATATATATATATATATATATATATGTATACTATTTACTTAGGTTTATTATATTGTCAACATTAAGTGCGTCCATAAAATAGCAGGACAGGCTTAAACAACAGCTTAATAGCTAATAGTTCCTTCTCTCTCTCTCTCTCTCTCTCTCTCTCTCTCTCTGTCTCTCCCTCTTTACTAATCAGGTGGTTTGTTGTATTTGATGTGCTTGCGGAAGGAACACATTGGTTTGCAAACTTGATCTGTATAAGAGCCAATAAATTTCACTTCTTCTCTATCTTTATCTCTATATATGTAGAAATTGGAATAGTTTAAGCAATTTCTATATATGCGCCAAGTTTTATCCTTTTCGAAACACTACACAATGATTTATATAAAGTGAAAGATACAGTTCGTTTAAGCCCTTGAGCCTTAAGGTCTCATCAAAGAGGTCTGTCTCTCTTTATCGAAGCACTCAAAAAAATAGAACCAGAAATTATTTATTTTTTAGATTTCAAATGCAACAAGGAAGATATAAATCATATACATATATATATATATATATAACGGTCAAAGATTATATACTTAACTCCAATTAAACATAAAAATTAAATTTTAATTAAATTAATGATCGGCATAAATCATGCAATCTTTTTTTTTTTTGTCTTTTTTCAAAATTTACACAAATTCTCTCTAACAATACTTCTTACTAACCATTCATTTTAGTAAGTAAATTATTACAAACAAATTAAAATTTTTATATATTCATAATAATTCGATTCTAAAGAACTCGCAAACAATGAAACCATAAATTCTTAAGAGACACATATAAAAAAAAAAAAACAAATTACCACTTGTTACATAAATAATATAAACGCATATATAGGTATATAAATATATATATATATATATATATATATATATGTACACGCAAAAAAAAATAAATAAATAAATAAATAAAAACCCATAAATTGCTATTAAACAAAGTCAATGAGCCCAAAGCATAATTACCAAGTTCTGAATTGATGAAATTTAATCATTTTAAAGGAGAAATTTTGCTAATGCAACTGTTAATTATTATTATTTACTTATGAATATTATTATTATTGTTATTTTCTTTTTCTTTTACTCACTTGTTATTATTATTATTATTATTATTGTTGCTGTTGTTGTTGTTGTTGTTAAATATCAGATATTTGCTGCTATGTGTTGGCATCAATTGTAGAAAAAAATCAGAGCAGAAAGTTTCCTTTCTTTTCGTGTTTTTTTTTTTGTTGTTCCTTTTTGCTTTTTAACCCGCGACAAATCTAATTTCTTTTTTAATAAATGTCGTACACTTATGTGTGTTCTTTCATATCATTCTTGTAATTTTTATATCATTCTTGTGAATAAGGAATTATTAGATAGATATATAAATATATATATATGTATATATATATATAAACATATATATATGTACACATATATATACATATATATAGATATTTATATTGCAGCAGTGTTTAATTAAGTCGCATAAATCGCGTTATTAAGTGAATATAACACACACGTTCTTACAAAAAAAAAAAATAAAAAAAAAAATAATAATAATAATAATAATAATCACAAACTTGTACTTTTTTTAATGGAAAGAGACTCCGCAACCGCTCCCACTCACTTACTATATTTACTTTTTCAATTTTGCTTCTTCTTCACCAAGCTGTTTTTCAATTAATTACACACAACGCATACACTTTCAAGCATTTAAACACACACATTTGCATTTTCTCTTATATAGCTATATCAGCGCATTCATCGCATATACATATATATATATATATATATACATATATATAACCAATTTAATATATATCTCTCTTGTAGCTGTTACTCTCTTTTTCTCTCTTACTCTCTTAATCTCTCATTCTCCGCAAAACGAATAAATAGAATGTTTACTACGGTTGTGTTGTCTTTTGCATTCTACTGTCGGAATTCACGAGAAGATAAACACCAAACAAAAGAAAGAAAAGCGAACTGAAAAATACGTACTACAATTCCAAGTCACAGCTGCGCTCCAATTGGAATTTTTTTACTGTTTTTTTTCTTGTTTTTTTTTATTCTTTTTAATACAAATTTTCTCTTTATTTCTTGTTTAGTTTTTGTTGTTGTTGCACCACCACTTTATGATAATCAACTGAATTAAGCATTTTTAGGAATTTTTCAAATATTTTTATTCAATTTCTGACTCATCTGTATACAATTGATACATATAAGTATTAAAGCATTTTATGTACGATCCACAATTTTCACTTGTTAAAATATTATGAAACGTTGTTTTTTTTTTTTGCTTTTTTTCTTTTTTTTTTTTTACAGGTTTTACGAAAACATTTTTTATAATTTTTCAATATTTTTCATCACATTCTTTGCACAAATAAATTCGAACTTTATCAAAGAGAATTCTATAAAAGCCTTCTAAACTTAATTCACAGGCTCAATAAGTTTAATTAAGGGAAAAAATATTGAATATAATTTCGAATGTAAAAAAAATTAAATTATACGCTTGCCCGTTTATATGCTTTTAGTATGCAAACAGACTAGAGCACGCAGCACACTTTGCATATTTGTTCGTTTTTATTGAAACCGTAAATAATTTACACATCTTCATCGTTCAAATCGTTAACAACTTTTATGCTCATGATTCTTCTCTCATTCGTTTTGACTCATATTCTTTTCATATTTCGCTTATTTCATTTTATTTAGCATATATAAAACACATCTGTAATTAAAACATCTGAAATAAAAACACCTGATTGTTAAACATATGTTTAAACAAATAAGATTGCGTTTTGTGTTTTGTAGTGTAAACGCGATCCAAAGCATTTCAAAGCGAAAAATAATTTTCATTATTATTGAATTTGTTTTTAATTTCGGAGAAGAGTAAAAATCAAAAATTTTTTGTTCTTTGTTGCTTTGAAATGTTTACTACTCAATTTTTTATTTAAATAAGTGAACAAAATTATCAAATTTCTTTCTTACATTTCTTAAGCTTAATTTATTTTATTTTATATATTTATTATTGTACCATCTTTATCATTTTTATTATTCTTCTTTTATATATGTTTTTTAACGCAATAACCGTTACTCAAATCACGCATGGACTTTTAAATTATTTGCTCGATGGACTGAATTGACTGAAAACTGAAACCACAACTAAAGGATACGAGAAATATATGGTTGCGTCTCTTTAAGAGCCCCCTTCGCTGTATATTTGCCTATCCAAACTATCAGTTGTGTTTGCCTTTCTTTTTGGCGTTTTATTTTTTACCTTCTCTTTTTCTTCTACATCTAAATGCTGTGAATTAAGGTGACCAGATATCGTGATTTCTTAATTTGTGACGCCAAGTATATAATTTTTTAATATTTTTTCTTTTTTCTACAAATAAATTATTTTATTGTTTTTTTTTTTTTTTGTATATCAAAAACACATTCTAGTGAATGTTTAGATTTATATTCATTTTTCTCGCTAAGCGACAAACTAATACTTGGCAGGATTGAATCCCTGCTGGTAGAGAGATTTTTTGAAACGCAATACTAACAAATATTTTAATTTATATTCGTTTTAAGCAATTGTTTAAGTGCAAGCACAATGCTTGCGCTATGAGTTATGCGTGAACGCAAGCATTTGGTAAACTTCATTTAACATTATGCGTGCGATGTTTTTGACAAGCAAAGCACTGAAAAACATGCAAACAAAACAAAATCATATGATTAACATTTCAAGCACAATATGATTTTAAATTGATCATTTACGTTGTCATTAAAAAAAAAACAAGAAAAAATTAAGTTAAAATATAATGATATGAAGAAAATGGCTTTTTTGCTCTACAAAAGTGATTTTTTAAGGAAATTTTTCGCTTTATTAATTTTGCATTTTATGTAAACGATCATTAGTCATATGATTTTGCTTTTGCAAAGTTGTTTTGCGCCTATCTGTAATATACAACAGAAACACCTGATTGTTAAACATATGTTCGAGGAAATTTCTTTTATCATTTTTCAAGTAACGAATTTAAAGCATTTCAAAGTGAAAAATAATTTTTTTTATTTATTTCGGTAAAAAGTGAAAATAAAAAACTTTCATTCTTTTTTGTTTTAAAATTTTTAACACTTTTTTGTGTTATATATTATTATTTATTTATATATTAATACTTTCACTATTCTTAAATTTTTGATATCACTATATTCATAATGGCGGGTAGAAGAGGGTGCATAGCGCAGAATTGCCAAATAAAAGCCATTGAGAATAAAATTCAATTTCCGAGAGTAAAATTGATTTTGCTGTACATTTCTTATGGAGACCCTAAATAATGCTGAGAATAATTGCGGAGAGTGATAAATGAAAGCGAACGAAATATTTCATATTTTTTAACCATCAAATCTATTCGCCTTTCAAACGCAACCAACACGTTTGAGAGGCCTTGAACATGTTATATATGTTGTGTTTTCAAAGCCAAGCTCCCAACGCTCATAAACATTTCGAATGTAAAGTAAATTTTACTTTCAGCAAAGTAAAAAACGGCATTCATAAGAAATGTACAGCAAAAGAAAATTTTACTCTCAGCTTTTCTGAGAAAAAAGCGTTTGAAGCGATTGCGAGCGACTGACTGAAGGGGCAACAATAACGTCAAAGCACGAAAGATATGTTAAGATATGTTAATTACCTAGAGATTACCTAGAAAGATTAGAGATTAGACTAGAGACTAGAGATTACGAAAGATATGTTAAGATATGTTAATTACCAAGAGATTACCTAGAGATTACTTCAGAGATCTCATGCAGAATATATGCACATATATATTCTTGAACCTCAGTATCATCGGATTGAAAGTTTATCTGATTTCTGTGCTTAATACCCACATTTAAAAAGAATTCAACGAATGTTTATAATTAAATCTTGTACTGTATGCTAATGGCTGTTTTCCAAATATTTTGATTTAAAAAAATTAATTTTTATTATTTATTATTATTATTATAAAGGGATTAAAAAACAAAAGTAAACATAAAATTTGCTTTGCTGCTGTTTTTGCTATACGGTCTTACGAAAGGACTTTTTTGCGAGTAAAATTTGCTTTGCTGTCTGCAGTAAAGAGAAAAAAGCGAGTAAACGAACGAAAATAAATAAGAAATAACGCAGCTGCAGCTTCAGAGAGAGAGGAGTTTTTTTTTCTGATTACTTGGCAGCTTTGAATTAGCAATGTTATTATGAAAAAGTTTGACTTCAAGGAGAATTCCTTTGATACTTGGCATTATAATTGTAAATTTTTGTTTTCTCTGAGAGAGAATTTCTTTGACACGCGACACTGAAAATATCTAGAAAGTATTTAAGTTTATATTCTTAATTAAGCAATTCTTAAAAGTTGATTCACTCTCTGTCTTCTTTCTCTCTTTTCCAGGCGAGCGAATTAACAACGCCAGCAAGACTTGAACGGTGCTAAATAATTAAAGAAACATCCTCGCAGAGCAAATATAACTATAAACAATCAAAAGAGGACGATAACAGTGTTACCGTTATTAGCGTATGTTAGTCATTTGCAGCCTCAATTTAATTCCTATACTTGTCAATCATGCTTTGCCGCACTGTGTTTTCTTATTATATTTTTATTCTCTGTTTTTAGTGCTGCCATTCTTTAAATCGTATTGATTGAAAACGATGGTGAAATGAAAGAAAGAAATACATACGACATGAATATCTGCCATCAGAAAAAAATATCAAATCATATAAAATAAAAAGATCTTAAGATGCTATGTATAAGTAAAATTAGCTAAATAACTTTTGCCTTTACAATATATTGTCCTTAGTTTTTCCTCTACTTTTATTATTTTACTAGTTTGCTCAGAAACTATGTGAATTCCGTAGAAACACGTAAAATGTTAAGCTTTTCTTCAGATAACTTGATTTCATTTTGTTCACATTCATTGTTTTCTGTGTATGCAACTTTAATTCCCAGACCTGACAATGAAGAGTTTTGTGTTTTCTCCTCGATTATGTTTTCGCCTTAATCAAAAAAGCATCTGGCAATCCTGCTAGGCAAATGTCACCGCTTGCGTTTGTCGTGTTGATTACTCTCTTTCCGAGTTTGGTGTTTCTATAAATCAGACTAAATAAAAATGAAGGTGTGTAAAACTTCATGAAAATTGGGGAAATTTGTATAAACATTTAAAAATATTTGTGACAATTAATTTCCTAATCGTTATTTTTAATTAAAATAATGAAAAATTAAGTCTTTTGTGCATGATTGCTAAAATAAATTCCGATAATAACATGGCATGTGAACTTTAGAGATTTGTAATTGTTATATTATCTTAATTGTAGCTTAATGTTTCCTATCCCGCCACGGGGTGCCAGAAATTATTTGAAGTAAATGATGAACATAAGTTACGCGTTTTCTATGAGAAACATATGGGACAGGTTGTTGAGGCCGATATTCTCGGTGATGAATGGAAAGGTTATATGCTGCGCATCTCTGGTGGTAACGATAAACAAGGCTTTCCAATGAAACAGGGTGTTTTGACTCATGGTAAATTTTATTCATCTAATTATTGCTTGAATGAGACATAATGTTAATTTATTTCTCTATCTTCAGACAGAGTTCGTTTATTGCTAAAGAAAGGGCATTCCTGCTACCGTCCGCGTCGTACTGGTGAACGTAAACGTAAGTCGGTGCGTGGCTGCATTGTGGATGCAAACATGTCTGTCTTGGCTTTAGTAATTGTTAAGAAAGGCGAAAAAGATATACCTGGCTTAACAGACACCTCTGTACCGCGTCGCTTGGGTCCTAAGCGAGCAAGCAAGATACGTAAACTATACAATTTGTCGAAGGTCGATGATGTCCGACCTTACGTTATACGACGTCCTCTTCCCGCAAAGGATAATAAAAAAGCGATTTCGAAAGCACCCAAAATTCAACGACTTATCACCCCAGTTGTTTTGCAAAGAAAGCGTAGACGTATTGCTTTAAAGAAGAAACGTCAAGCCGCTTCCAAGGAAGCCGCTGCAGACTACGCCAAACTTTTGGCTCAACGTAAGAAGGAATCAAAAGCCAAACGTGAAGAAGCTAAGAGGCGCCGTTCAGCTTCTATGCGTGAATCAAAGAGTTCCATATCAAGCGACAAGAAGTGAATAAATCGTAGCGATTTTTAAATATAATTATTTTCATACTTTTCGTGGATTTAAGAAAATGAACCTTAAATCCACCAAGGAGTAGTAAAAATGGTAAAAATAAAATCTCAAAAAAAAATTTCTTAAATGCTTCATTAGAAAATGGAACGCCCGCAAATTGTTAGAGTAAAAGTATTGTGATAAATAAGACTTTGTACATAAACTTCTTAATATTTCACAAAGTTTTATTTTCAATTTCATCCTTCATAAATAGGTGCATTTCTTAAATATGGCAAAACAGTTAGTATGTAAATGCCTGGACTCATAAGAATTTTTATAGATAAACAAATTTGCTTGATTAACAACTTTAAACATATGTTATGTGCAATGAACTACGCGTATGCGATGTAGTAGTGACATGAATTTTGTACTCATCACCGAAGGATCGGGGTATACCTGTTTTGCTAAAAAAGGGATAAGACTTGAGAGATCTCATAAAGTATACAAGCGTACTCTTGATTAGCATCAAATTTATAATCAACGTAAGCATATCAGCTCCAAAGTTTGCAAAAGCATTGGAAGTTCGCGCGCTTTCTTGTCCCTTACTTATGAAACACAATAATTACATGAATAAAAATTTGTATCTGTATTCTAGCCTTTTGTCAAGATGTCTACAACACATAGAAGGCAGGTTTTGGGGGCTACAAAGTATATGTATTCTTAGCCAGTATAAAATAGAGTCTATCTAGGCATGTATGCCCCTCTGTCTGTGTGTATTTTGGTTGGTTTGTGTGGTACTAATTCCCCTGATCAAAAAACACACTCACAGTACGCCACACACTAGGAACTAAGAACACCCCTGTTTTCAAAATCAGAGAAGAGTTCATTCAATTTATCTCAAAAATGTTTGAGAATCAATCCGCAAATATCATGACATTTTTGACTTTGGTAAGTTGATATCGGTGGCACGCAGACATCAAGAAAGCACATCAACGTTAAATTAGACTTCTATTCTCATCAGGTTCATTGCGGTTTATCTTAGCTGTCTAATGCGCGACCCCTTTAATACATTGCCGACCTTATAATTTCTAGCTAATATTGCTTGAACCACAGCTAACAATCCTGGAATGAATACACTACTGAATCGCGTAAAGCTAACATAGGTTAGATTTTCTTAAATCTTGGAAATCGTATATTTACACCCCATACTAGTAAGCGAATTGAGATGAGCAAATTTTATTATAGCGATCGATGCAGAAAATGATTTTGAGTGATTCTTGTCTGTCCCTCTGAATCCTGTTTCACCCTACAGGTCGCAATTTTTGAGATATTTGAATGAAGTTCGGTACACTAACATGCTCTCACTCACACACTTCTTCGACAACTCCCCATATAAAGCCCAATTTTTGAAAGTCGTTATATGGAAAAAATTACAATTTTCAATATTTTTCGCCAAAACGCTCTGAATAATAGCACTTCGGCATTCAAAATTGATATCAAAAATTTGGTTTCGCTGAGGTAATTTTTTTGAACTCCTCCTCATATAATCGTTCTTGCGAAAACAGATTTGTTATATGATAAAAAGATTTAATTTTTAAAATTTCATTGTGAAAATTGGTCCATAATAGTAAATGGACAAAGAAGTCAACCTTACCGAATTTGGACAGCGTATGCGTATGCATAATAAACGTCCATAATGCTTTGGGAATTTAAACAAGACAATAGCGTTAATGCGACAGCTAAAAAGATATGCAACATATACAGTGAAGCAGTGGCAATTAGAAAATTTGTTGGTAAAATGCGGGCGTTAGAGATACGACCTTAAAAGACAGGGCATCCTTCTGGGTTTGATGACAAATTTTTACAGGCGATATTGTAGCAGAATCCATGCCAATCAACAAGACGTATAGCAACATGGTTGAATACTTCACAATCAACTTTTAAATTAATATAATTTTGTTGTCCAATGAAAGCAAAATAAATATCTGGAAGTTACTTATGATCCGAGGTAATCATAAATTTGTGTGCGGTACCCTGCGCAGCCCTGCTGTAGGTTCCTCTATTTATTGGCATAAATTGCTTGTTCCTTAAACGGTCAATACAAATGCTAACAGAAATCATGTGTTTGTTGTTCGAAATTAACCCTTCTGCGATTTAAAGGCTTTGTACAGCGTAACTTCTTAATGTGTTTTTCTTTTTTTTTAATTTATTTACAAATTTAAACAAATCAATAATAATGTAAATGTGAGCTCGCACAGTCTTCGTCACAAAGAATGAAATTAATAAGGAAAACTAACCAATAAAAAAATATTCTTAGTGTGATTTTGTTTCTTTTCATGGAGAAGGAAAACGGACAAACATCAATTAATAAATTGAAATATCTCTTATTCACTTTTCACCCAAAGCATCAGAGGCGTATTGCCTGTATTTAAATGTGATATAAATTTTGAATTCTTTTTATATTTCGAGAAAGATGAAAAGCGCAATGTTTGTGCCCGTTTAAAACAATAGATTCATGCGTTACTTTTTCAAAAGCAGAATGCTCTGGTTATCAAGTACGCATAATAACAAAAGGCGGGAATGTTATTATTTCTAAACTGATGTGTTTTATCTTGTATTGATCAGATTAATATTTCGTGAATGCCGATTTAAATTATAATATTTCTCAAATATCTCTCTGCACACGTCAAACAAGGAATTTATTTCATGGAGCCACTGTTATAAAATTGCTTTTCAAACATAAAATTTTTAATCTGGCAATACCACATTTTAATTTTATTTCTTAACAGATGTTTTTTTTATTATTATTACTTAGGAACACAATTAACACACGAAATTGTTATAGTTGAGTGGGAAAGTGGGAAGTGGGAAAACGTGAAATTTTCGCCACATTCGGTTGATGACTGCAATTGGATGCGGAATGTTAAATAAAAGTTAATTAGCATACAAAATGTTTACTAAGTAAATGGTAAATTAGAAATTAAGTAATATATGTATGTATGTAAAGTTGTGTACATTTGCATTCGAAGTATACCTGCAAGTGTTTCGGTGAATTCATAAAGTTGTGTTTAATGAAGTAATTCTTTGCATAAAATTGTTTTTTAGCAACCATTCGTTTGCTTGGAAAAGTTACTCCGCCTTCATAATATGAATTTAAAAGTAGATCTTTACATGAATATAATTTGTACACTTGTACAATGAATCTTTTACAGACTCATTGTCAGATTTCTTAAATGTTTGCAATGTAACCGAATACCCGTACGGAATACCCGGTAAAGTCTATATTTTTCTATTATCTATGTAAATAACTTAATCGGTTCAAGTTTGTCTGTCTGTCCTGTCTTCCTTATAAAAACAAATTTTCGCGGGCAGTGGCACATAAACAACGTAAATATAATCCTAAGGCTTCTTAAAAATCGTTCAATTAACTCACAAATATATATAGAAAATTTACTCTTTCTATGTTTTCCGGATATTGTATATCATATGCTGGAGTCTTTCATACAAATATAGCACACAGAAACGGAACCATGAATTTTGGTTGTTTTGTATTAAATTAATTACCTTTTGCTCCAAAAATTACGACCGGTGAAGGAATCCTTTGCAATATTGCCAGAAAAGCAAAATTATCGCTGCCGTTGCAAAAAGCCGTTGTCCGCAAAAGTAAACCCAATTCATTTAACTCGTCCTGGAAAATCGCGAGCGAAATTAACAAGGAATCCGCCTTAAGCATAAGCATGAGAAATTGATAAAAAGGCGGGTAAATGAAGCTCAGATTTTTGAACCGTCGAAGTCATTTGTCAAAGGACATATCGCCGACAACGTCCACTTTATAAAAATTATACAAAGTATATAAAATTTAAAAAGTCAAACTCTCAACACTAGGACTTAGTTTTCATCAGAATTCTTATATGGGGAGGAGTTCGAAAGCTAGATCGATACACTCCAACCTTACCATAATAAATTTATTTATTCAATCACTATTTTGTACCAATATTCACCATAACACACTAAAGATCGGACGTAGTTATCACATAATGGCAATATGTTGCTAAGAGCGCTTATATGGAAGCGCATTCATTAAAAAATCATCTAAAGTTTTCATATACCCATGTAATAGAATAAAAAACTATTTTTTCTCAGTTTTTTTTATAAGCAACATTGAAAAGTGGAAAATTTCTTTCATCTTCTTTCTCTCTTTCTCTTCTTTCTCTTTTTTTGAAGTGGGACTTCATATGAATGGCGGCCGTACACATGATCCAATTCTATTCTTTTTTTAAAAACGTTCGTCCTTAGACCAAAATATATAAGTGAATCAAATTTCAACAAAATATTTCGAAAATTGCCATCTGTAGGCTGAATACAAGACTGTAGGTTGTCTGTAGGCCATCTGTAGGTTGAATAGACAAAAAGACGTACGGACATACCTAAATTAACATAAAAACCAATTTTGAACTAACTGATACAATAAAGCTTGGATTTATCTCAAGTGTTTTGCGTACTATAAAAGGGGATATAATCCCCTCCCTTTTTCCATAGTGCAATTGAAGGGGAAATTCCACTGTTTAACAGATTCAAACTTAACTGCATTTTTGTAAATATTGAACCAGTAATCAATAAGTTACCGCAAACAAGAAGTAAGTAGAATACTGAACACGCAAGGAATCTTACGTCAGGTAAATAACAGCCCTGGGGGTCACTACAGAATCCTAGAATTTATTTTCTTCTTCATAAATATTACGAATTATGCCATCCTTGGCAAACTGATGAAAAGTTATTGCGTTCTATTCGATTCGATTCGGTTATGTACGTAGTCGCGACATATAAAACAGAATATATTAGGTTGGGGAAAAAGAAATCCATTATTTTTTCGGTAGATGGCTGCACTTGTAGATTTCTCGTAAAGTAACGATCAAACAATTTCAGATTTATGCTCGTTGGAAAGGTGCGACATTTCGCAGTAAAAAAAACTCTTGTGTTGTTTTTTGTTTGGTGCATTCAGTTGTGAGTTACAGCGTGTTAAAAATGGAAGTGAACAAAGAGAAAATTCGGTACATTTTACAGTTTTTCTTTGACAAGCAGGCGAAAATGCAAGCCAGGCGGCTAAAATTGTGAATGTTGGTGTTTATGGTTTCAATACTGTAACAGCCAATTATGTGCAATTTTGGTTTCGTAGATTTCGTTCAGAAATTTTTGATGTTAAAGATGTTGTCGAAAATGTCGATAAAATCGGAGAAATGATCGAAGTTGACCAGTATGTTAGCAGTCGTAACATCGCCCAGGAGCTAAAAATCGACCATAAAACAGTTTTAAACCATTTACACAAAGCTGAATTCGAAAAGAAGCAAAAGAAGAAGAAGAAATAATGGATTTCTTTTTCCCCAACCTAATAGTTAGTCGTAGTTAGAAAAGTGCCGAAAGTGTCGAAATCTTTCGATTGCACTGACTTCGGGATTAAAGATAAAACTTTTTAATTAGTTACCTAAAACAATAGCGCAACACTTGAGGAGAGATGATTTTAATCTTTTAGACCAATTGAACGGCAAATGCTTATTTTTTATATACACTTTCCATGTAATGGCAATGAAATCGTGAGTAAAAAGACGCGATATTTATAGAATATGTAAACGAAATCGATCCAAAGAGCAAGTATAATAAATTGCCCTCAACCATCCTTCCGTCCATTTTATACGTATGTCATATCAACCCATATCGGAAAAAGGGGGCTTGAATGAAAAATGAAAGAAGGACGGAAAATCTTTTAATATACTTAGCAATGACTTAATGACTTTATCAGATATTAGTGTGGCAGGAGTGTTTACCGCACAAATATTGTACATGAAAATGCTCACTGAGCTCTGAAATGCTCTAGCTTGTGTAGGTAGGTGTGTGCAATACTTAGAAGGACTGAAGGAAGACAAATTCACTTTTATTATGCTGACGCAGCTAAGTTAGAAATATTTTGTGAATCATCTGACTATGTATTCTTGTGTTCAACCCATTGATTACTACGATGAAATTTAGCACAAGGATGAACGCTATTGGAACGGATTGGATCGGACCATTTTTACGACCACTTTCCACACAAACAAAAGAACGTTTGTATGAAAAGCAAGTAAGAAATTTTGCATTCGCTCGTGACCGAATCTTGTATTACCCATCACTGTGATCCGAAAAGGAAGGAATAGATCTAAATGGGCGCGTGTGATTTTTTCTATTTTCAGGGGGGGAAAAAAAAGCGTAAATTTTATGAGTAAAAAGCAAATGTAGTTCTCGCGGTTGCATATACATGTGGGCGTTATTCGTAAATTCTTTAGCAAATTCGTAGGCGATATTTTCAGTTTTGTGAACGACATACGGACACACGGACACGCTTAAATCCTTTCAGAATTCGACGTTGATCAAGAGTTTATAAGAGTTGCGAACGTTCCATCAAAATGGTTGTACCGCTCATCCTCCGGTGATTGGAACGTTAGTAACAAAGAGTGTTTGGCTATTCGTTATGATGATAAGTTTGGACTGAACAGATCTATTTTTCTTATGGACAACAATGACCAAATTTTCGATATTTTATATTAACGAAAATACGTAAAGAATTGCGTTAAGCGTTTACTGGTGTGGAATAATAAGTAAGTGGCTTTGTCCGGCTATAAGATTTTCATTTTCTTCTTTTAAAATTGTGAAGCGATTTTGTTATCGTAAAAATTTCGGGAAGCTGGACTTTGCTTGCGCAAACACTAGTCCTATGATAGCTATAATCGTTAACGTCTCTGATCCGATAATAAGTTTACAAGAACACTAAAGTTATAGGCGAGAGAAAGTTGACTTGACTTGACTTGAATTTTTCGGCGGACGCGCCATTTCCCTATTTACGTTGTATTGGTGTGTCGTGTGTAATTTTGTGAAAAATGAGCGAAATTTGATGCCTTCAAGCGGTTTCAACGAACGTTTGTTGCCAAACGAAAAACCATAGATTTCCATGTAAATGCAATGCGAGCGTAAAGAGAGAAATTATTTACCCTTTTAGCTAAAGGGTTGCATAGATCGCCTAGATCGCTCTGAATGTGATGTGCATGCACATGCATACACGCTTAAGTGTATAAGCCATTTGTTTATATCTCTTCAACTAAATCGATTCGGCCAAATTAAACGAGCTACGAATTGTTGGCCTGGTCGTCATTTGCTTGATCGTTGACGTTGAAGAGTGTTCTTTGCGTTATTCGCTTAAACACCATACCATACCATACCATACCATACGCCATGCAATCAAGCTCTCGCTCGCTCACTAATATATAACATATGATGCTATCAGTTATTAATCGGCGAACGATCCATGAAGACGTTTGACTTTTTTTTGCTTTGCGTTCTACTCTTCTTTTGAATATCCATTAATCGTAGAAAATTCAACGAAATTGTAATTAAAAGGGTTTGACGTGTGTGTGTGTGTGTGTGTGTAGAGACATTTTCTTTCCTATTTACTTTTCATTTGTTAAATAACTTTACCAATTATTTTTTTTATCACTTTTATTATTCGTAAACGTTTCTCATCTGATGTCATCGTCACTCTCATTAGGGTAACGTTTACGACAATATCGCGTGCGCCATTTGAACGCGGTGTGATTAACCTCGTCGTCGTCGTCGCCGCCGCGGGTTTTTCACACTTATCGCATTCGAATGCAAATGCGATTGCGGCGCTTGGAAAAGCAAGAACACTTGCAGTGCATGGAAATAGAAAGCAATTAGTCAGGTTAGTGCCTCGCATACAGATGCCTTTTTTTACTTCAAAACAAATTTATTGAAAACTATAAAAATAATTAATATTTTACTTACTTTTTTTCTTTTTCCTCTCTCTCTCGATCTCGCATCTCGCTTTCGTTCTATTTGCATTGTTAGCCGTCGATGTAATCAACTCAGCTTTTGCTCGCTAGCAATTCCTTCACGTACGCCAAAGATTTGTGCAACATTCTCAAGGTTACGTCGGCATCATTTTCATAAGCAACAGTTATTCATTCATCGGCAGCGGCAACACGAACAACAATTCAATTTTACTACGATGGGTTCCATTAATTGCAAGGAGTACACAACAACAAATGTTGTGGATTCAAATAAAACAGAAAACGGTATGTATGTATATGTATGCATATGTATATATATATATATAAGGAGAAAAGGATTACAGTGAAGGATTGTGACGCAGAAAGTTATATTGCCTGTTGCCTGTTGCTTGTTGCTTGCTGCTTATGCCTTACAAAAGCGCGCATGTGCATAGGTTTCTCGCGAGGACCTTTACAAGAATACGCAATTAATTGCGCCTTTAATGTGTAGCTGTAAAGTATTGGACCTCGGACATATAAGCCACAAATTTATTGGCTTAGTCCAACTTTACTCAACAAACAAAAAAAAAGAAAAAAAAAAAAAAAGTGTAGCTATAGGCGAATGCATCTAAAAAGCATCTCTTTAAAAAATCGGTCTTCCCGTGATATCAACGACAATCGCGACGCGACGAACATCATTCGTTCCATTCATTCCTTAGTCGGTCAAATTTTAAATAGAAGCATTTACTTAAGCACATTGAGCTTCTTGTGATTTAAAAGTGAACGCCTTTATGAACGCCTTTGAAGTTGATGTCCGCCGGAAGCAAATATTAAGGATTTTTGACATACGCATATTGCTTTACGATATAAGTGAGAATTGAAAAAATAGTTGCATCTGTTTTGCACTTAACGGCAACTATCCAAGGGTTGATAAATATCATCAGTAATGACATTGAGAGTATTGTGGTCGCACGTCTCAATATATATAAACAATAACTTATTCTCTACTGTGATTAGTAAGTTTTTAACCCTGAGCGCAGTTGTTTAGCGGCAATAAAAAAATAATAAAAAAAAAAAAAAAAAAAACGAAAAGCAAAAAAGTGCAAAAAAAGTAACAAGAAATAAAATATTTATTGGTTTAAGCGAAACTCATTTTCTGTACGAAACGTTTAACAAATGCTTTCAATTAACTATTTTTATATATATATATATATATATATATATATAAATGTCGAAAAATATATAGACTTTTATGTTAGATTGCATGAGTGTTTATGAATGAGTACGAGTCACAATGCAACAACAACAAATTGTATATATACATATATATATATATATATATATATATATATGGATTTAATTAGATATTTGAAAATGTACAGAGAGTAGATATACATAGTTACAAACATGCATTCAAGGTTATCCAGTTATTATTAATTGGGTTATTGTTTGCAAGCGGTTTTAATTAATTTTAAAATAATTTACTGAATCTCTCCCACAAAATGTATTCGACTGTCGTCGAATCAATTTTCAAACAAATACCTAAGTCAATGTGAAAGCGCCTGCGTAGAGCCGCCCTGCGCAGACGGTTTACAATTCCTTCCAGAGATTCTCATCATTTTGACTGGGATTTGAAAAATGAAAAGTTTTCTAGCATTTCTCATGAACTCTTCGGCTATTTGCAAAATTCAAGTCATCAATTACGACTTAATTGTTCTTAAATGTCTGGTCATCCATTCGTATAACGGTTTAAAATCGAAATCCCTCTCTCTCCCTTGCTCTTTTATCAAAAAATGTTAGGCGTAAAGTTTGAACCAACACAACAACACCTAAAGTCCCTTGAATGTATTTCCTATTCTCCCTCTCTCTCTCTCTCTCTCTCTCTCTCTCTCTCTCTCTCTCTCT
>KK502408.1:2580874-2592325 GCA_000688735.1 Glossina austeni
TCTCTATTATAACTGTCTCATGGAATGTCAGCGTTGATGGGACCGTTATGAAGTCGCTTTTATCGTACAATTAATTTTTTCAAAATGACTTTTCCGAACATCTGCTATCATCTTACTTTTAACTCTGATGAACTTCTCTGAACTCTGATGAAAATCTTAGGCGTTTTGAAATTCCCCGCATTATCGATAGTTGATTGCCGGCAAACGAACACTTACGAGTTTTACACATCATTAATTACCGTATTTTTCGGACCATAAGACGCATCGATGCGTCCGGACAATGGGACGCACTTCAAATTTATAAAACGATTTTTGGAAAAATGTATTTTGATTTTACTTTCGAATCAAAAGTTTCATTCCTTCTTAACTCTTAGCTCGTCCTGGCAATATTCAGTTCATCTTCATTCTCGGCACTGTCCACTGGTCTCGTTAATGTCACCTGAACTATTGCTGTCGCTTCTTTCAAACCTCAAATTTAAAAACGATTTATCGAAAAAAAAAAAAAAGATATTTTCATGTTACCTTCGGACGCATGCAAAATTTGAAAAAGGTGCGTCTTATAGTCCGAAACAAACGGTACATTCTAGACTTTAGGTACGTTTTTCTCAAAAGATTGTTTTTTTTTTTAATAGAACGCATCCTTCCTATTGAGTGATTTTTATTTCTTTATGAATTATGGAATTTTAGGTACCACAGGTTCGGGCTCCTATCAAAGTACGTGTGAAACGAAAATGTCTGACAAATACACCGATCCAGTTATCGTTTGTAATGAAAAGGATTTACCCGATCAGGGCATGAAGCAATTTGATTTTATAGACAACAGTAAAGTGTTGTTAATCAAACAGAAGGGCCAACTGTACGCAGTTGGTCCCAAGTGCACGCATTACGGAGCACCTTTGCATACCGGAGTTTTAGGCGACGGTCGGTTACGCTGTCCATGGCATGGAGCCTGCTTTAGCATTAAAACTGGTGATATAGAGGACTTTCCCGGACTTGATTCGTTGCCTTGCTATAAAGTCGAAATCAAGAAAGACGGTAACGTTGCTGTTATGGCAAAGGAGAAGGATATGGCAAAAGTTAAACGCCTTAAAGATATGGTTAAACGGGATCCATGCAATTGTTGTACTTTTGTGATATTGGGCGGCGGTCCCGCTGGCGGTGTATGTGTCGAAACATTGCGTCAACAAGGATTTACCGGTCGCATTGTAATGGTTTCCAAAGAGCCTTATTTGCCATACGATCGCGTTAAAGTCTCCAAATCGTTTGATGTGAAAATTGAAGCCTTGCAATACCGTGAGAATGCGTTCTATGATGAATATGGAATTGAGACCTGGTTAAATGTCGAAGCCACCAACGTTTGCGGGGATAAGAAAATTGTTACCCTTTCGAATGGAATGTGCATAAAATATGATAAAATGTTTATTGCGACGGGTAGCGCACCGACAATACCGCCAATCGATGGAAATAATTTAAAAAATGTTGTAACTGTTCGCGGATATGATGACTCACAGAATATACGCGCAATTGCAAATGAAAAGACAAATGTTGTTTGCTTGGGTTCCAGTTTTATTGCCCTTGAACTCGCGCAAGCTTTAGTTAAACAAGTTGCGAGTGTAAGCTATGAATGAATATTTAATTTATTTTATACTCAATAATTTTTCAAATAATTTTTCTTTTACTTTAGGTAAGTGTTGTCGGTCGCGGCGCTTACCCCTTAAGTGCCAGTTTTGGAAATGAGATTGGCGAACGAGTTCTGCGTTTATTCACCGAGAACAATGTGAACATGATTATGAATAGTGGCATTAAGGAAATAGTCGGTAATAAAGATGATGAAGTAGAAAAGGTAGTATTGAGCGACGACACTACATTGCCATGCAATTTACTGATATTGGGCACTGGTGCCAAGCCGAATACAAAATTTTTGGATGGTTCAGGCTTAAAAATAAATGCCAACGGTTCTATTAACACTGATATGTATTTGAAGTCCTCTATGGAAAGCATTTATGTGGGAGGTGACATTGCGAATGCACCGGTCTTCAGTTCTAATAACGAACTTGCCGCCATCGGTCATTATCAGCTGGCTCAATATCATGGTCGTATAGCTGCCATTAATATGTTCGAATGTCGGCCAGAGATACTACGAGCAGTGCCGTTCTTCTTTACAATGCTTTTTGGTAAAGGTTTTCGTTTTTCCGGTCATGGTGCCTTCGCCGACGTGGTTATCGAAGGCGATCTCGAAGGTTTGAAGTTTGTGGCCTATTTTATAAACAGCGAAGACAAAGTTGTAAGCGTCGCGTCATGTGGTCGCGATCCCATTGTAGCACAATTTGCTGAATTGCAAAGTCAGGGCGGTACTCTAACGCGCAAAGATCTTCAAAATACCAGCGACCCAGTTGCGTGGACGAAATTAATTAAATCAAATTAAATTATATATATATATATAATTATCATTCAAATCATTTAAACTAAGTATTTTGTGTTCTCTTTTACATCCGCTTGCGCTTTATTGCTTTAATCTACACTTCTTATCAAATATTTAGGTAGACTTGATTTGTTATTTTTAAAGCCGCATCAATTGTTAACAACACGATATTTTATTGTATTGTAAAACACATGTACAAATTCATATTGTGAAAGCATCGTGTGATTACAAACAACCAAGAAAAATATAATTTGCTGGCTTCTCATTCATTTCGATTACTTTGATTAATTTGAATTTTTGAGTTGCATTAATGTTGCATTAATGTTGCATTAATGTTGCATGTAAATGCGAGGCGGGATATGTGCTGAATCGCCGGGAATCTCTCCTGTCTGAGAATGAGACAACCCGCGAGTTATCTCTTAGTTGGAAAAACTCTTGCTATTGATCTATTAGCCGCAAGGATAGCCTTGAGGAGTTCCCTGCTCTTTGAAAGAATGTTTCCTATTGTATACTTTATCGTCCGAGAAGCATTCAAAAGTGCAGAGTCTTTTAATACAATCTACCGCGTCTCTTAGATTGTGCCGACACATATGTATATCTATATATATATTAGGGGGACCCATTAGTAATCAATTATTTTGCATTCATAGACAAAATGTTTTTTTGAAATGTCATTTTTATTTTTTAACCGTTTATCTAATCACCGTCGTTTGCGATGACCTTTTTGCCATCGTTCCTGCAAAAGTTCAACCCGCTTCTTGAAAGAGTGGGTTGGGCATGACTTGAAATATAACTCAAGGTGTGTTTGGACATCGGATAAGAAATTAAAATTTTTATTTTGTAACGAATGTTCCAGTGACCTGAACAGCTGGTAGGTCGACGGTGCTAGGTCTGGAGAGTATGGAGGCTGCGGTAGAAGTTCCCAGCCTAACTGCTTAATTTTCTCTTGAGTAATTTTCGCTGCATGAGGACGGGCATTATCTTGGAGTTGGAGTATCACACCTTTTCTGTTCACTAAAGCTGGTCTTTTTTCTATGAGTGCGGACTGTAACCGCTGTAATTGTCTCCCCAGGTTTCAATAATTCGTAATGCACTATACCGGCACAATCCCACCAAATACACAATAACACCTTCCTCNTAATTCGTAATGCACTATACCGGCACAATCCCACCAAATACACAATAACACCTTCCTCAGGGATAGGGTTGGTTTAGGGGTTGGAAGAGGTCTCCCGTTTGCAGACAACCATTGTTTCGATCGCTTTATGTTATCATAAAGGATCCATTTTTCATTTCTAGTTACGATCCTAGACAAAAAGGATCTCCGCTTAGTCTGGTGAGTATGGAATTACAAATTGTTCGCCGACGATCTTCATTGGCCTCAGACAACAGATGTGGAATCCATTTACCTTGTCTATGTACCTTGCCAATTTTTTTTAAATTCCTTTGTACGGTGGACCAGGTAGACCCAAGGCTTCTTGATAGTTCCTGTACAGATAACCTTGGATCGGATTTCACTAGAGATTTTAAGGCGTCGTTATAATTCAAATAAAATAATTGATTAGTTATGGGTAAACCTAATATATATAACAATACAAGAGTAAAAGTCCTTTGATGTAACTAAACGTTATTGGAACGCTGGATACTTCAGAGCTATTTTTAAACTCTCATTTTAATAGCTTCAGTAATTCTAATGCTTATGACGAGAAACATGTCATGTCATGTTATTTATGCATTTATTGTCCTTATGTTGGGTCATACTATTATAACACACCAATGGATCCTTAAGAAATCTACTTCTCCGATTTGCAATTGTCGATACGCATATAGATTGTGAATGCCAAGACTTTTCCAATATTCGAAGACTCGTATTCGGAGCGTCTAACCGTCTAACCGCATTTTTAACCGGATATTTAATCTTCTTACTCTCGGCCTTTTTCTAGTCTTAGAATTTATTTTTTGATTAAAAGGGGCGCCAGGGGCGAAGGATCAGATCATATGTGATTGTCGGTGTTACACGAAGAAAAGGTGTTCAAAAGTTGAAAAATGAAGAGGACACTTCACTGTTCAAGCAATAATAATGCACATCATGTTACCGTAGATTTACTAAATGTTTACGTCTAACTTTTTTATTAGATTAGATATATAAAGAATAAAACTTAAATCAGTCATTTTTGCGGAAATTCTAAGAGAGAAGAAAAGGCAAACAATTTCTCATTTAAACGAAGAAAGCGAAATATTCTACTCATCATTATAGACTGTAAGGACAAGAGCAAGTCTTATTAACCAGAAGATATAGAAGAAGAAGAGATAGAAGATATAGAAGAAGAAGAGATAGAAGATATAGAAGAAATGAAGATATAAATAAATCGCTTATTTATGATTCATGAAATCTGTGTAAGAAAGCATAGGTAAGTCATCATGAATTCATTTTCATTTTGCTAGACTGTTGACCCTAACAACGGCACTGCTGAATTTAGAAGCTTTGTGATTAAAATGGTCGATGAAAGCGTCCATAAATAGATGTTGCAAGACATTTTTAAGTTCGTAGATTGGATTCAAAAATTTAAAAACTCGAAAAAAAAAAAAATTATTCAATCGGGAATGAGTGAAAAAGCCCGCTGCTTAATAATATACAAAAATTCTGAGATTAAAACCAGTAAAAGTCCGAAGCAGGCAAAAAAAAATTGAAGAACTAAACTCCATTCTGCTATAATATGAAGTGGGAGTGGCTGATTCTTTTTATTTTTAAAGGAAAAGTTTTTCTCCCATAGGCGTGTCCTATGAAAACTTTAGATCTCTTCCAAACACTTTTGTAAATTTGAAGTCGATAACTTCATTATTACGGTCGGGAGAATGTTTGCAACAGACATTGCAGAGACGGACAGAAGGACATACTTAAATCGATTCAAAATTCAATGCTGATCAGGAATGTATGTACCTTGTGGGATCTCTGCAGCTTCCTTCTGGGCATTGTAAACGCCCTCCATCCTTCGATAAGGGCTATGAAAAAATGCTTGGCTTAACCGTTCTGATGCGTTCTGGAGATTTAGCGGATCTTATAATTTTAGGATTCTTTTAAAAACTTTCAACTAATCTAATGAGCAATTTTGTTAGTAAAAAACAGATTAAAAATCCATTGCTCAGTGCCGACGGCGAATCTAAGATCGATCGCGGGAAATTTTTTTTTTTATTATTACTTTTCCGAAACTCGTTGTGGAAGTGGAATTTTTGTCACAAATTTTTTTTTTTTTTCATCCTCCCATGGTTCAATTGAAGTGCAGATAGTTGTAACAGTGAGCTTTGATACTGCATCTCATTCGACTTAATCTCAAAAATATCGTCCAACGCATTTAGACTTATGGCATGCAATTGTGAAGAACAGGCAGTAACTCTACTATTGAAATGCTTCAAAAATCTCAATCAAGAGGACTTATCGTCTTATCGTTATTTACTCTTGGTTACTACTTGGTTCCTTATTATCCTATTTTTTCGATTTATTGAAAACCGGACTTAACGCCTTTTTTCAAACGATCTGATCAGACCGAGTAATCGTGTACGTCCTTTGACAGTATGTCTTCTAGATGGCTCCAATATGAGTTTGAGGATTAGTGATACCCTTCAGCATATAAGGACTCATGCTTGTGAACTGCGTTATAGGGAACATTTAGGTTAAATCATTTTTCACGGATAGCTGACAGAGATCTCCCATAGGCGATCTATTTTACACCAACATTTCTGTGCATGTTGCCAGCATATGCGAGCAGATACAGTGTTTTGCAACATATTCCCAGCTTAAGGCCTCTCTGATAATGTTTCGAATGATTTTGTGCGCGAAATGGCTCAGTTAAGTTTTCTTTCACTATAACCTAAAAATTAGTTGTGCATGGCATCCAGACAGGGCTACGAAAGAATATATATATCGGCCGAAAAGCGAGTTAAGTTAAAGAAGAGAAAGACAATGAGAAGTAAAAACTATACGGATTTGCACGAAAATCTCGCAAACTACAACTCCAATGTGCGAAGATGCATAACATTAAATGTATTGTATTGTATGTCTCGGGGGTACTTTTCTATTTTTTCTGTTCACTTATGATACCTTTTAATGTCCATAGGTCCGTACATTGCTTATTAAGAGCAACTAAAACAAGTCGCTTCAGTTCAAAAGATTTTCGAA
This sequence comes from Glossina austeni, assembly GCA_000688735.1. Taxonomy (NCBI): domain Eukaryota; kingdom Metazoa; phylum Arthropoda; class Insecta; order Diptera; family Glossinidae; genus Glossina; species Glossina austeni. Next base: position 2,587,474 of record KK502408.1, read on the forward strand.
CTCAAACGGAAGATTGCAATCTCATGTCCAACTGCCAACTTGTCCAACAAGTCTCATATATCCCTATTTTTCTGCGGTATGTAAAGTGATGAGACCGCAATGCGATTCATTTTGGATATATTACAGTACATTTTTTGACATATAATTAGAAGCGAATCAAAGTACACCGTTCGTTTTCGGGTGTTTTGAATTTCATGTAAATAAATGATTGATGAAAAGAAATTTTTTTCGAAGGAACGAAATTGCAAGAAAATGGAACCGTTTAAAGTGGATCTTGGCTTCCTTCGGGCAATGCAAGATAAGCCAATAATTGAACCATGCACTAAACCAATAGCCGTATGTCATGCTTTAGAGGTGCGTGAACATGAAATGAAAGAATTCGAGTTTACTCATGGTAGGAAAGTTTTAATTGCCAAGTATCGCGGCCAAATCCATGCTTTGGGTAATATGTGTACTCATAGCGGTGCTCCATTGCAAGCTGGCGTCTTGGGTGATGGACGCATCCGTTGTCCCTGGCATGGAGCCTGTTTCAACATCGAAACTGGAGATATTGAAGAGTTTCCCGGACTCGATTCTTTACCCTGCTATAAAGTAGAAGTGGAGAGAGGTGGCTTAGTTATGGTGCAGGCAAAATTAAAAGATCTTGAGAGCACGAGACGTTTAAAAAACATGGCTAAGCGTGATCCAAAAAATCCTCTCACATATGTTTTGGTTGGTGGCGGTCCATCTTCACAAGTATGCGCTGAAACTTTACGCAAAGAAGGTTTCACCGGCCGCATTGTGATAGTATGTAAAGAACCATATTTGCCTTACGATCGTACGAAAATTTCAAAGCGTTTCAATTTGAAATTTGATGATCTACAATATCGTCCACAACAATTTTATGATGAGCACAACATTGAGGTGTTAACTAACTCTAAAGCAATTGAAGCAAATGTCGAGGAGAAAGTGCTGATAATGTCAGATGAGAAACGTTTATTTTATGATAAAATGTACATTGCCACCGGCAGTAGTCCGAAAGAAGTACCAATCAAAGGCATCAATAGCGCCAATGTTTTTACTATGCGCAATTTTGACGATTGGAGACGTCTAAAAAAGGCTATCGGTAAGAATACCCCGGTGATTTGTGTAGGTTCAAGTTTCTTAGCGATGGAAATAGCCCAAGCAATAAAAACTTATATGCAATGCAGCGTAAGTTCAAACTAAGGTCAAACTATTAAAGAAAACATAACCAATTGTTTATTTTAACGTTTATCAGGTCACTGTTGTGTCTCGCGCTCAAGTTCCAATGCAAAAACAATTCGGATTAAAAATTGGCGAACGTATTCTTAAAATGTATAAAGAAAAAATGGTTACAATGATGATGGAAACTGCAGTCGTGGAAGTTATAGGAAATGAATTGGGAGTCACGCACGTCAGACTGAGTGATAAACGGCAATTGCCCTGTAAGATTGTGATAATTGGAGCTGGGATAAAATTCAACACTGCGTTCTTAGTTGGTTGCGGTTTGCCAATTAACGCTAACGGCTCTATTGACGCTGACTTATATTTGCAAACTATAGTCGACGATGTCTACGTAGGTGGTGATATCGCCAATGCACCTGTTTATTCGGATTATAATCATCGCTCTAACATCGGCCACATTCATGTGGCCCAAAACCACGGCTACGTAGCTGGGGTAAATATGTACGGTTCAAGGCAAATAGAAATTCGTAGTGTGCCCTATTATACGACAACGCTATTTAATGTGACTTTTCGCTGTTCTGGCTTTGGCCTTTTTAAGGACGTTATCATCGAAGGCGATTTGGAGAAATTAAATTTTGTCGCGTACTATATAGACAATCAAGACAGAGTGGTTTCAGTAGTTTCGTCTAATCGCGATCCAATCGTTTCACAGTTCGCTGAATTGAGAAATCAAGGAAGAATTCTGCGCCGTTACGAAGTAATAGATCTCAAAAAGTCATGGGTAAATCGTCTGAAAGGGCCAATTACATGTCATTAAATAGAAGAAACTCCCATTTCTTCATTTCGCGGAATTCCAATTGTTACTCTTTAATTTTGAAAATATGAACGAAATTTTTTGCATCTCATTGATCGATACCGCTTAGAAAACCGTCCAAATAATAACAGCTCACAATAGTGTATAGGCATCTTCATTATTCTTCTCTTAAGTTTGCCAATCATCGGTAAGAAAGAGTGGCAAAGCAGGCTTGCAGTTTTAAGAATTATCTGACCGAACAAGGAAATTAGCAAAAGAAACCTTTACAGATTAACCGTTAAATTTTTGCTTAAAACGATAGAGTTACGACATTTTCTTATTTCATTACTATTACTAATATAACGTAACATACTGAGATATTGTTGAGGATTTGAACGGTAGAAAGAGCTGTTCCCAGTGAAAAAATTCCCTTTTTTTTTTGTAAATAACATCGCCGACGCGATTACATGCAATCGATTGAGAAGAAATATTACGTCAAAATGCTTAAGGAAATAAACATTTGATGCCCAGAAAAAATGTGTCTACAATGTTTATAGATTATGCACATTTGTAATATGTACTTAAGGTGTGTACGAAATTTGGCTCAATAAATACCTTATATCGTAAAAGCTATTTTCTTTAAAATTGTCGAAAATCGCAACTCTGGCAACACGTATATAAATTTGCAACCAACTAATCAAAAAAACGAAGTGGATAAATTCATAATTTTTCTTTTTTTTTTTATTTGCAACAAAACGCCCAAAAATTGCAATTACTATTATCTAGAGTTGAATTTTATTTATGTAATACTGGTTGTGTGTGTATACATAAAAACATTCCAAGCATTGCAGAAACAAGAGTTAGTAGTTGTAAGAAGTGAATGTAATAATTATGAATTTTTTGGGTTTTGGACAATCGGCCGAAATCGATATTGTTTTTAATGATGCCGAAAACAGGAAAACCGCAGAGGTGAAGGGAGAGGATGGTAAAATAGAACAAATGTTACTTTATTATGATGGCGAAACAGTGTCTGGAAAGGTATGAATTATATTACAATTTTTAAAATCATAAGAGGGTGAAAGAGACAATAACAAACTCTAATGTGACAGTTTTTATTATTTTTAATTGGCGAGGGAACAACATATCTTTTAGTTTATCGTCAATTGCTTGTTAATTAGTGCACAAAATATATGCGAAGAATTACGATTTTGAAGACAATTTGTAAAATATTGAAGGCATTCTTTTAATTTTAGGTTAATGTCACACTTAAGAAACCGGGAAGTAAATTGGAACATCACGGCATCAAAATTGAATTTATCGGACAGATAGAATTATTCTACGATCGTGGCAATCATCATGAATTTAAATGTCTAGCCAAAGCGTTGGCTCGTCCCGGCGATTTGATAAAAAACAATGACTACCCCTTTGAATTTCCTAATGTAGAGAAACAATTTGAAGTGTATGCTGGCTCCAATGTGCGTTTACGTTATTTTTTGCGAGCGACTATAGTACGTCGCATTAGTGACATTACCAAGGAAGTAGACATTGCTGTGCATACCCTATGCAGTTATCCCGATGTTAATAATCCTATCAAAATGGAAGTGGGCATTGAGGATTGCCTGCACATTGAATTTGAGTATAACAAGAGCAAATATCATTTACAGGATACGATTATTGGCAAAATATATTTTCTTTTGGTTCGCATTAAAATCAAGCACATGGAAATTGCAATCATAAAACGTGAATCCACTGGAACCGGCCCGAATATGTTTACAGAGAATGAAAATATTACCAAATTTGAGATTATGGATGGTGCCCCGGTTAAAGGCGAGAGCATACCCATCCGTGTTTTCTTAGCTGGTTATAACTTGACGCCCACTATGCGAGAAATTAATAAAAAGTTCTCGGTTAAGTACTTCCTTAACTTGGTGCTAATGGACACCGAGGATAGACGTTACTTCAAGCAGCAGGAAATTACTCTATGGCGCAAAGCCGACATACCGCGCTATCATGCTCACAGTCAACAGCAGGCGGCCATTGCTGGTCATAATACTCATCCCCAGCATGCCCCGGCTCATTTGGTTAGCGGTCCACCGGCTCCCATTTCTGCCACTCCCGCTGTACCCGTTAATGACAGTAATGCTACTGGTACAGTACCATCTGAGTCTAAAATGGGTTTATTTACACGTGAAAGTCCTAATCAAGAATTCAGTCAGCAATCACAAGATTCTTTACCAACATCGCCAATGACGCCGCCATCAATGTCAATAGAAAGGGGTATAGGCGATGGTGCTGCAGCAACTAGCACTTCGCCTGTGTTGCTTTCCACTACGCCACCACCACTGCCAGTTGCCGCTACTATCATCAATGCTACTACTACCCATGAAACAGACCCTGCGGCTGAACAAAAGACGGCAGAAGTAGAAGATTTGCTCGAATCAAACGAACAAGTGGAAAACGATATAGAAGACAAACCGCTAGTAGTGGCGCCAGTTACTACTGATTTTTTAGATGACGCCTGATATCTCGGCTTAGATTGAGTCGAGCACTAAGTGGACAGTGTGGTGGTGGTGGTGGTAGTGGCCTCTATAACTGGAATCGTTACAGGGGTCTACTTATTATAATCGTCAGCAAGTGCTTAATATAACAAAACGTACTCTCGAACCACTCTGACACGAAACAAAATTCCTCCCTCCTTCCCTCCCTCCCTCCCTCCCTATCCTTTTACATTAATTTTAATTCGATTTTGTGTTTTATTTTAAAAGGTGAGAAATTCTTTGGTAATCAATTTAAAAGGTAATAATTGACATGTCATACCTTTTAAGCTTTCAAAAAAAAAAAAAAAAAAAAAAAAAAAAAAAAAAAAAAAAAAAA
>KK502408.1:2631733-2647557 GCA_000688735.1 Glossina austeni
TTTTTTTTTTTTTTTTTTTTTTTTTTTTTTTTTTTTTTTTTTTTTTATGTTTTATTCTCTACGCTTATTAATGCTAATTAAAAATTTTCTTAACAAATTTTATTCAAGTAAATATTTTTTAAAATATTTCTGCTTCTCAGGGGTATTTTCTTTTACTATTTATCTACATATCCATGTAGGTAAGTGTGTACCCTAAAGTAAGAGGCATTCTTTTTTTTATTATTATTATTATTATTGTTGTTGTTGTTGATTTCTCTTTCTAATTGTATTATTTAGATGTAATATTAAATAGTTTAGACCTGATTTAAAAAAAATTTTCATTGAGGCTTTCGTTTCGTTTCTCTAACGCTTACAATTGGTTCGTATTAAAAAAAGTTTTTGTTTTTTTTTTTTATCCCCTTTAGTTAAAATATTTTTAAATTTGTATTTTTAAGAAAATAGCTCGTTATATGTGTAAAAAGATTGATTGATGGCAGTCTCCTAATCTCAATACTCTCACTACTCAATACCCCTTACCTAACCTACATATATAACTCTGATGATTTTTCTAAAAAGGATTTAGGTTTAAATTCGAGTTCTCCGTTATGTCATATAATTCATAATTCTCGATAAATATTCGCACGGTTTCAGTTTTATTATTAATGTGTTTTCAAAGCAGAATATAAAATAAAAAAAAATAAAAAAAAAATATATATATATATATATATATATCTATATATATATATCAGGATGTCTGAAAAGTGTTGAGCCACAAGTGTTGCTCACAAAATATCTTTAGTGATTTGAACGCTACAGAAACGCTATATGAAAAGGCCATCAGTCCAGATATGATATGACGTGGAGGCGTTTGAAGCTTTGCTGATACGAGCGCTGAAATTCTATCTATGCCTTCGAAAGATTTATTCCGTTAAAGATATGCACAGCTATGCAGACTTGTCGAAAGCTTCTGAAGTGCCCATGAACGCGCATGAATGCGTGAAGCAGCAGAGTATTCCAATGTTCAAAATAACGCTCGCAGGAAAGTGGAAAGTGTATGATATGTTGGAGTAAAAGCGTAACATTTGCATATGGTATTAAATCGTTTGAAAGGAAAATACGAATTCGAACGCTACGCTGACTTCAAAAAGTATCCTCAGTCGAATTTCTATATCTACAATAACACAAAAACCCTTCTAATCTATTTCTAAAGCACTGTGATGTGCGATGCGTAACGGGAGGTGAGAACTCTTCACTTTCACTTGTGCACAAGTATACCACTTGCAAGCAAGTCTTTATTTAGCGTAGAAAAATTTTCACACGTTCAGATAACGTTGCCGCTATTGTTAGGTCATATGAACGAAAGTAAGAGTGAATACTATATGTCCAGCTTTTGCATCCTAGTAGATAATATTCATATCAATTTGATTGGAAAGGACGTTGTGAGTTTAGCTTATATCACGATCCCCGAAAATAAGGGGGTGGGATCACGTACGACATTGAAAAAGTGTTCTTGGGAAATTTGCCGGAAAAGTAATCGCGTATGATGGCCTTGCAAATATTTGCATCTTAAGTGAGCGAAGAGAGCTCTTAACGAAATGTGCCCTAATAAAAACTTTGTGACATAACCTAACAATAGCCTTTCAGAAATGCGTATTTTGTATATTGCAGTAATCGCTTGTATCGTTCATCTAAAGAATGTGCCAAGTCGTTGTTGTCGACGATATTAGCACAGCGCTGAATTTAACTGAGATCCCTAACGCGCCTATCAGAACCAAACGAATCCGCCGAATCTTTACAAGAATTTATCAAAATAATATCGGTTTGTTTGTTTGAATACGATGAGGACTGATGGACTGAGAATCGCTGATGAAAATCCAAAGATCAGATTTGTGTTAAAATTTTGTTTGAAAAGTTAATAATTATTTTTTACACACTCTTCAAAAAAGTTTGTCTCTCCTTCCAATTCACTTTACTGCGCACCGACAAGAGGATCTTCGATCCACTGACTTTTCTATCCCTTTCATTTAAAGTAATTGTAATTATTATAAAAACAAAGGTATTGTTATGGTTTCTTAGGCGATTTCTGATATCCCACTATCCGACGGATCTGTGGTGATATTTTCTGTTAGTAAAGCTCCGTGTGTTGGCGCACGGGGGCAGGAATTTTAGAAAGGCCACGGTCGCGACGTGGTGACACTATTACAGACATATCACGTGAATTCGTACTTTCAGTGGACGAAGCAGCTGAGCTACGCTTAGAGCGAGGTTTTGCTGGCGGCGAGCAACTACTCGAACGTTCGAGAGTACCGTTGCTATTCACCCACGCGGCGGTAAAATCTTCATATACCCCTTTTTTTGAATGCGTTCCATTACGCTGCGTAGCATTGGTTGAATGTGAAGAGGCTTGCACTTCGATATTACTCGCTGAGTAGCGCAATAATAAGGTTTTCATTTTCTCCAAAATCTGAGCATCGTTTTTGGCGCTACTGGCCGCTTCAAGCAATTGTTGGGCTAAAGGGGAAGATGCGTGATTTTTAACAGGCGATGTAGTCAACGAAGTTGTGCATCCCTTTATGCGTCGGCCATTGCTGTCATATAAGATATGTGAGGATCTTGTTTTTGAATTACGTTCCAGAGTAGAGCCCGCTACGGTTGAATTGTTATCGTTCGCTGTTGTCGGAGTAAACGTTTCGCTTGATAGCGTTGGCCGCTTTTTACCACCGGTCTTTCCCGTAGACCTTCCGCCCCACGTGTTTGTGACATCGCGACCAGCAGTAACCAAAGATCCTGGTCCCTTGGTCTTCTTCACGGATGTTATTTCGTTAGCGAATTGAGAAGCGTTCGGTTTTCTTACCGATCTGTAAGCTGGCTTGTTGCGATTAAAGGCCGGTAGACCGGTGCGTGAGTGCAAATCTTGTAAACTGCCAGTTGAGTTGCAGTTGCTACTATCAACGCTACGTCTGCGTTGCGGTGTGACCAGTGGCGAGAATGGTATTTTGCTGTAATTGACTTTTGCTTTTGCTGGTTCAGCTGTCGACTTTTTCATAGTGTTAGTACTGTCGGTGTTGTCTTCGCCGTTGGTTATGCCAAAAATTTTATTTGAAAAATCGGTCTTTCTTAAGCCGGTCGTACTGGCGATATCAACAGTTATATCTTCGTCGGTTATGTAAACGCCCGACTGTTCAAATTTATTTGCGGTGTCGATAGGTAGAACCGCAGGCAATGATTGCGGCCCGTTATCAAGCTGCAGATCATCATTCTGTGTGTAAATGGTTTCTACATTTTCTGGTGTCTTATTTGAGGCGGTAGCTTCTTCTGTGGGTGATAGTTGGGAATCGCTTGATGTTTGATCGTGACGCGCTATCAAGAAAGAGATAAAAAATAGAATTTTATTTAAAAAGCACTGAATTTTAAAAATCACTTCATGATCTCTATTACGTAAGTGATACGTACCATTGTTTTCAGCGTCATCGGTTGAGGTTTGGCTATGTAACGATTCGCGTTTTTGAGCATTCGACTGTATGACACCCAAACTGCGATACCCTTCATCACTGATCTCGCTGCCGTTATCGCTAATATTCTCAAATTTATTGCTATTCGTGCTTGTTTCTGAGTTTTGACTTGAATTCGCTACTAAAACTGGTGACTGTTCGAAATTTTCATACTCAGCAGTAATGGGTAAAGATTTTGGCCCATTATTGCATGCATCCAATGCCGTTGATTTCTTTCGCATATCCATGAGACGTCGTGGACTTGGCGACATAGAGCGACGAGCGAAATTTGGTGAAACGGAACTGGGATGTAGTTTATCAATAACATTGAGTCCCGTATTGGCTGGCATATCCGCTACGCCACCCGCATTTATATTATTTATGCTTTGATGTAGAAATTTTTGTTGTGGTGTTGGACTACGGCTGCGATTTTTATTTAAAGCACCATAATTAGGCGAAAGATTGGCCATATTGTGTGACATATTATTACCGTTGAAATTGTGAAGACTTCCAGAATTTTGATTATTGAAAGTAGAAATAATTTTGCGAGCTGAGGGCGGTGATCTGTAAATAATAGGTTGTTATGCAGTTGATTAGTGCTGAATGCAGTAACGCATATAACGTAATATGATTCACACACTCACACGGGGAGTAATGACATTGCCTTTGGAAACTTGAAACCTTTAAATACTTTCAAAGTTAATTGAACGTTAACTGAACGTTTTTTAATCGGCTTATTTTGGTCTAATCTATCGTTTACACTACAAAAAAGTTGTGACATAATCGCTTTCAGCTGGTAAGTCGATGATTGACGTAACTAAATTTAAAACAAATAAGAACACTATAATCAGGCATAGTCGACCATTTCATACCCTACACTAATTCGCCTACAATTACGCATCATTTTCATGTAAACGCATACGTTTCATGAAGGCCCGCCTATTGGAAGATAGCCAAAACATCATACGACATAATCCAAATTTAATAAATTTAATTTACCGTTTTTCTGAATGTCTTAGTAATCATGAGGAGTGGAGTCGAAGCATGTGGTTCAAGTTTGGTCTCTTTAATTTTGATGTCAAACTACTATCATGAATAAATTTTGATCATAAAACATTACAAAATAGACCTTTTTGTCATATGACGGTTCCCACTTTCTGCGAATCCTTATTGGCTGTGGTATCAAAAACACAAAAAAAAAAAAAAAGAAAAAGATCTACGTCGTCCATATTTGGTAAGTCCATCATGAAATATTGAAAATTAGATCTTCTTCAAGATTAAGATTCAAGATTAAGATTTCGTAAGAGCGATTTTATGGGGAGGGGAGCCTCGTTTTGATAAGTCATTATATATGAGGAGTGATTGAATAAGTAGACCGATGTGAGCCAGCGATTAAGCTCTTCTGCCTGTTACATACGTCCACGCAAAATTAATATACCCTATATCACAAATGGTGTAGGGTATATAAATACAATCAAGTCACAGTTGGATAAACGATAAACATTTCAAGGAAAGTTATATGCAAAGTGTTCTCCGGAAGAATGGATTCTAATATGACACCTGAGCACACGTTCAAGGAATGCTCCTGTACATGTAAGCCTGTACACCCCCACGAAAGAAATATCTACTAGAAGCAAGATTAAGTTGGTACGTGTTGATGGCCGATTTTAAAAAGCTATCTCATGATTACATTGAAAATATCAAGCGAGCTTGAAAAAGTAAATATTCCAAGCACCTTGGAAAGGTACAGATCTCGCATTATAGTTCAAATGTATGGGAAGGTTTCTGTGGTCATATGAGTGAGGCACACTTCATGTTAATAACGATTAAAGCACGTAAATAACATGTATATATATATACGGGTCTATACATACATACATATATATATATATACATACATATATATATATATATATATATATATATACGGGTCTATACATACATATATATAGAGTGAACCTACAGTCTGGGACGAAAAGGCGAATGCGTGCATTGAGATTGGACCTCTCTTTACTCTGGAAATGTATTTTCACAGAAAAACCTCAAAAACGCAAGGAAGCGTAGGATCGCATATTACATCTGATATTAAGATTAACAAGTGTAGAAAATTATATACGCCGTGGTGGCGAGTTTCGCTTGATCGAGAACACTGTTGCGCGACACATTTAGAGCCTTTCGAAGACGCGTTTCTTCTACTGTGTAGATGCACTCTTGCAATGTAGAGCAAAGTTTTATGTCAGAAGAATTTTTTTTTTTTTTTTTTCATTTTTACTAATCGTTAACGTGTCTGTGCATCTATCAAACCTATTTATACTTCACACATCTACACACACCGTACAGGATCTATTAAGTTTATATGGATATGATAATAATTGTTTGGTTTGTAGTTTTTTATGAAAAAAATACCCGAAGAATACGAAAATCTTTAGTAAGAAAGTGAAAATTGCTAAATTTGGATCGCCGCAGTTCACGCTTTGCTCATCCTAAACTATTATAAGTAAGAGTTTTCATCGAAAGTACGCGATTACCCGGACACAAGATGTAATTTTTGATTATCATGAAAATGAATTAATACCGGTATTAAACGAAGTGCTGTAACGTATTTTGTGGTCGGCTTTGCCCAACTGTAATATTTGTATTTGTTTTAAATTTGACCTATGGACTTAGATAAACTGAAGAATGCTGAAATGCATTGTAAGCTTGAATTCTATCAATGCGGGACGTATTGATTTTCAAGGTCAGGGTGCACAGGAAAATGCGGACGAGCGAGAATCAGAAGTCAAGGCCACCATAGCAACTTCAAAATTTTGTTCGTCTTTTCTTTTCGCCACCTCATTGTTCGCCTTTTTGCCCATTCACGCTTTTATCTGTTCGCCTTGTCGTCTTCCCCTCCCCGTTCGACTTTTCGTTTCGTTGTTCGCAATTTTGTTCATTCGATCATCATCTGTCTGCGAGCGTCTGCGTTTCATTTGTTCGCATCCGCGCGTCAACTCGTCTGCAGACTTTTTTCTCTCTCCTCTCTCACCGACCTTGCGTTTCTCCACCATCCGCTGAGTCGCCCCTTTCACCTTTTGTTCGTTGGCCTTTTTGTTCATTCGATCATCATCTGTCTGCNCACCTTTTGTTCGTTGGCCTTTTTGTTCATTCGATCATCATCTGTCTGCGAGCGTCTGCGTTTCGTTTGTTCGTATCCGCGCGTCAACTCGTCTGCAGGCTTTTTTCACTCTCTTGTCTCACCGACCATGCGTTTCTCCACCATCCGCTGATTCGCCCCTTTCATCTTTTGTTCGTTGGCTTTTTTGTTTATTCATCATTCATTCCATCCACCTGCCATGTTTTTGCCATGTATCCATTCATTCTTTGGTCCGTTCGTCTTTCATCTGCCAGCGATTTCCGTCATCCGTTTCTTTACCTGTCCGATTGTCGAAAATAGACGCAGTTAGCCAATAGACATGGCTCTGACTGCTTAAGTGACCCAGTGTACATAGCAGAATTTTTGTATAGATCTAAGATAATGAATGTATTGCCCACGACATACGAATACAAAATTGCGAACTTGTTTGTCTGTTGTTCCATGTTTGTACTTAAGCGAAGATGTCCCAAAGATAAAAAACTTCTCTTGTCAAATATAATTTAATAGGAATGAATGAATTGACCGTTCATTATACGTTGTGAGGATGCAAAAGTCAGTTTCATGCCCTGAGATAGCATTAAAAGCTTGCACAATAAATGAACAATAGTTACAGTTAAGGTATCGCAACATGACCAGCAAATTTCTTTGCGGAGTAGAGCAGAGAATTTTGTTAAAAAAAAAAAAAAAGTGAAGGAAATGAGTTTAACAGTCAACATAGAAGGCGGTACAAACGCTTCCGTGTATCTGATACGCAAGTGAATAATACGCAAATGAATTATCTAAGTTAGGAAAACGTTGACGTATTCATTTGATTTACATATGTGTTATAACGAAATGTAAACAAGTACATAACTGTGATTATTTTAAAAAAAAAAAAAAAAAAAAAAAAAAAAAAGAAAAAAAGGCGCAGCTTTAAGCAATTTGTACGATTTGTTAATGTGTAACATGCTGCGCGAATACATATCGAGTTACTGACAAATTAAAATTCCATTTTTTTTTTTATTCAAATATTATAAGAGAAGAAACTCGCTTTTGCGACGTAATGCGTAATGCGGGGCAAGCACTGATTAAAATAAAACTATTATATGTCCTTTAAAATTTCGAAAAGCTGCATCTAATAAATAAAACGAAAATATTACGTCTTTTCTTATATTTAAGCATTACTATTAGCTTATCAGTAGAGTAGCTTTGCAGAGATCATATATCGTTTTGTGAGCTAATTGCAAATTCGTAACAAGATAGGGCGACCCAATTGAAATTTGTGTCTTTATTCGAATACGATATACGTTACAATAGATCGCAAAAAAGAATATCTCTCCGAAAATTAATGAAGATCCCCTACGAAAGGGTATATTAAGTTTTCTGATGCGTTTGCAACGTCCAGAAGGACTTGAAATAGAAATGTATCCCGTCGGTCGCCTTGGTAATATTTTGTTGAAATTTGGTACACCGATGTGTTTTGGACCATTGAAAATGATTCGACAACTTCCCGTGCGTTGCCTTGTTTTGAAAAGTCATTATACGAAACAATATATAACGCATTATGAATAACTAACTATATTAAGTGAAGTTGTGGTGGGTGTTTAATGGTCGGCTAAAGCCTTGTGATCATGTTTTTAATTGCTTTTTACTGATTTTGGGCGAACCGTTTGGATGATTTACGTGATTCTCAAATATAGCTTAACTGTTTTATGGTTCCATCAAGCGGACGGACAGACAAACGGAGTTGACAAAATGTCGATCCCACTAATTATGCTAATTGAAGCTATATATACATCTCCGACGGGAATCTCTATGAGTTGTAAGCATTAAACATCTCCTCTGATAGAGCCAACACTGCCAACTTACCCGTACTGCGTTTACGAAATATCTTAACTTTCTCTTTCGATTTTATATTTTAAAATATTCCAGCAATAAATGTATGAGTAGGTGGACATTGTTGGTGGTCTTTGGTAAGTCACATCAAAATAATTTTATTTGTTTAAGCGATTTTCTGATCGACGTATTCTTTCTTCGTTGTTTGATTGTTTAGTCTCTTAAAATAGTACAAAATGTAGAAGATGTGGTTTATGTTGATATGAAAATGTTATATAAGAGATGCGAATTGTGTGCGTTAAAACTCAAAGCGCATCCATGCCTAAAACGAATTTAATTGCGTCTATGCGTATGCGACCATATTTGTATTTCTTACCTTTCAAATATCACCTGTGCTCTGTGCAGTTCGATGCCGTTGCTTTGATTGCTTGAACGTGGTATAAGGCGAGCAGCTACTGCGGAACGATGTTGTGCCTTACAGCGGCAGGGATCATGTTTATCGAGATAATGTGATAGTGTATCCCATCCACCGCCGACTCGTACCATAACATGTGAACGTAATATCTGTCAAATCGAGAAGGAAATGTGAAAAATTTAATTTGATTTTCTTGAAAAACCAATTTTTCCCCAAAAAATATAATTTATGCATATATGCCGATGTCAATCTTGTTAGGCGTTACGTTGCACATGCATTGTGCATGTGCGTTCCAGTATCTCGCACATATCGAATGGAATAGATGCGCGCATACACGACTAAGTATTCGTATTAAGTTGTTTATGGGAAAAAGATTATTAAGATAGAGGATGAGAGTAATTACTTTGCGCTTAATCATCATTATCCACATCATTATCATGCAACTTGTCTGGGCGAAATTAATTGAATTTAAATGTACAGATCTTTTCATCGCATACGAATATGTGTATGCGTGCGAATTTTATTAATGACCGTCATGAGAAAAAAAAAAAGCAAAATTATGTTTAATGGCTAGATACGCAATGATTGATTTTCAGTAATTGGTTGTTTTTAGGCGCGTATATATGTGCAAGATGTTAAAAAAATGAAATTTTTTAATGACAATACACAAAAAAAAAAAAAAGAAAAAGAAGAAATTTTAAAAAATTACAAAAAAATTTTAATGTTCAGCTAATGCTTGGCAGCATTTTTTTGCATTCAAGAAGAAAATTAGCACCAGGACACCGTAAAATTTAAAGTAATCGCAAAAGGTACGTCGTATCAATGATCCTGCAGCAGAACGCAAACGTTGAGCTTAATTGTCTAGTATTCCTTTCGTTCGAAGGGCCCGGCATCTAGTTGTCTCTCTTTACGTACGTTAACTCTAATCTTTTATCGACCTATCTTTCTTCCCTCTGAATTTAAATTAATTTTAGCATTAAATCAGAACTCACTCTAAATATTTGCATTAAATACATGCACAAAAATCATGCATCCTCTGCAATCTGTGAAACTTTTTAGTGCCACAAAGTTACAAAAGGTATCGAAAGCAAATCATTTCGTTACAAAAATGATTTATGAATTGTTTGTAATCGAAGGAACTCAAGTTAATAAGAGTCGGCATTGACCGGTTTTTTGGAAAATTTATATACAAAGTGCATATGGGTGTGGTGTATAGCCTCTACGAGTAATGGACGGAAAATTGTTAGTTTTTCCCTGCACTAAATTGACAAAGCTTCTTCATTTCTTCTTCTTTCTCTTTTTGTGAAATTATACTTTTACACAGATTAGCAGACATCTTTGAAGCAAATCTAAAAATTTTGACGTCATATTATGAGAGATGCAAAGTTCATCAATCAAGATGTCTTTGTTGTGGCATACGAGTTCAAATGGTTGATTTCAATGTGGCCGAAACCGCGCAGTTTGCATTTGAAGTATTAAGCAGCCCTGCCAGATAGCGGTACGATTTGCATCATTTGGGGGGGTCTTCATTAATCCTCAAGTGCCACAGGGTCATGGGAATGAACCATTTAACATAATCTTAGTACTTAATGCCCCCTCGACTTTCAGATGACCGGGGTCAGAGGTGTGAACAACTTTCACTCCTTCCGAGTGTGTTTAACACTTCCATCGTCCACCACCACGAAACTTTCGGAAAGATCATTCTTAGCGATAAGGAAGGAAAAAACCCGACCGGAACGAAAATCTCTTCATGAGACTGTGACACGCGTGGCATCTTATAAGATTTTGTAAAAAAAAAAGATAACAGTGTAGGCAGCATATGGTTACGTTTATGTTTGAGTCCCTAATACTTTCCAGATCATCGATCGTTATAATTTTTTCTTATAGATTTTCAATGTCGACGGACATACATCGACAGGACCAAAATTTATGGTCTCAGGTTCATAAAAACCTATTCACGCTAATCTTCTCATATCTAGATCTCCATAGTTGTGTGTCGCTGCAGAGTATAGGTCCTCTTGATAAGGTAGACATTTTTTTTTAATAGACCCTTTGACTTATCTATGGGCCGGTTTTTTGCATTTTGCTACAATAGCATACGATACACGATATGCACTCTACTAGATATATAATGGAATGTGTGACATATATTAACCAAGTGGAACTATGCGTTATCTCGTAATTGAAATTCGTTCCAGATTAAATTTAGGATTTTTTTTTGTTTTTCTGCTGCATTAGTTTGGATGGCCAAATACGAAGGCATGAGAATGCCGCACTTATTGATATGCGATAAGGAAGTGCATTGATCGTAGGTTGATTTACATGATTTGCGTTACACATACATTCGTGGCCTACATATAAATAAATAACAATTGACGATTTATTAAGTTTTAATTCTTTCTCTTAGATAAAAAAAAAGAAAAAAAGAAAAATTACTTACACACATACACACACAAAAACACACACAAATACACAGATAGATAGACAAACGCACATACACACATTTAGTATCGCCGATTCACAATGGGTTAATAAAATATACGCTTTTACATATTTGTATTATTTTCACCATCATGTTGTCAATACATTTCCAATAAAGTCCGCCGTTTCGTGTTTATTGCTGTTGTTGCTTTCTTTTTGAAGTTGCTTCCAAAATTTATTGCAAATTTGGTGTTGATTGTTTTCAACAATAAGTTGAGAAAAGTGTCACCACACGCTTTTTTTGAAAACCAAAAAAAAAAAAAATAATAAAAAAAAAATAATAAAAAAAATAAAAAAAATAAATAAATAAAAGAAAAACAGTAAAAAAAAAGTTCAACACACTTCTTTGTCTCCATTCAGTCTTTATCGCCTAATTGGACATTTAATAAATATTTGTTGCTTTTTAAATATACAACAAGCGCAGCAACATCAACAGCAACAACAGCAACAACAGCAACAAATAGACATTAAATCTTCAATTGACATTAAATCGTGAAAATTTATTTTTATTACATTTTTGCGTAAACACCTCACGGATTCACATTCTTTTAGCCTATCTTCTTTCTCTCTCTCTCTCTCTCTCTCTCTCTCTCTTTCTCTCTCTGTCTATCTCTCTTCATTTAGTAACGTAACAGCGCACATGTGAATTGTGACGACGGCGTTCATTTGTTCGCTGGATTGCCTGGCCTCTACACAGATCCACATTAATTCCTGCATGCCTCGACAACATTAGCTACACACACATACATCGTGGCACATGTGTGGCATTATGGTTAGATCAGTAATTGAGTGACTTGACTTTTGCTGACCATTAAATGCAGATTTTATTAACACTACCGTCCTTGTATGTTGCGGATGATGATTTCAATTACACATCAAATTTATTAAAATAGGAAACCATTTAGACATTTTTTATAGCGATTGTCTATTATCAAAAATCATGCAATCGACTATTATCGCATAGTTATTATATCTAATGCTATCGATCAGGCGGCATATTAACTTTGTTCATTCATTCATCCGTTCGTTCGTTCGTTCATTCATAACACCTTCTAATTGGATCCGTATCATCCGTATCGAACTAGCAGTGGAGAATGGGAAGTTCGCAAATGCATTCACTGATTGGATGCATTGAGAACGCATTGAACAAAATTAAGATTTCTGAGAGAAAACAATTCCGACTAATGCAAGTTATTTTACTATCATGTGTCTGGATACGTTAGCATGTAAGCAAAAGGCGCTTCGCGTCTGCAGCTTCGAAGAGTCAATTCGTCAATCATTACAAGTGTCAGTTTTGTACAGTTTTCCGGTCAGTGATGTAATTGGGTGGCTGTTTTTTTTTTTTTTTTTTTTTATAAATGTCACCGGTTTGATCATTAAAGCGAATGGATTACGTTACCCAACGATATTGGGGAACTTTTCTTTTTTTTGCCCTGAAGTTGACGCTCTGCGCTTGCGTGCACACATCTCGTGAAATAATGGCTATGTTGCGCGATTTATCCAGAATTATATCACGAGTTGATTAAAGACAATACCGTCACAAACACGAACGTAGTTCACCAAACGAATCGTGAATCGTAAATTGTTTGAAGAAGACTATAACAGCAAAGGATAGGAAGTTCGATGTCGTGTGCATTAGATGACTTGACTTTCGAATTTGAAATTTTAAATATCTATTAAAAATCTTATTATGACTTTGGAAATGAAATTCACACAGTAAGGAACCCAATACGCTTCGAAAATAATTAAAAAGAGATTGGCTGCGAAAAGAAGGCTTGATTTCTGAATTTCTAATTTTTATTGCCTACTGAAAAACTTGATAGCATAAATGCTTTCAGTTCGTTTTGGCTTAAATTTGCGTTGCGTTTGCGTCACATTTTATATTTACATGTTTGTGTGATATTGTTTGTGTGATACCCGCCTTTATAGAGAGCACAGGGGACAAGTGCTAAATACTTCTTGTTTTCTATGACTGAGTCACTTAGGTGATGTCGCCTATGCGTGTGGGCACGCTGGCGATAAGGGTGACTTATAGGGAGAGTGAAGGGTGAAGAAAGCGGGTAGTGCTTCGATTGATTCGATTTGAAAATGCAGACACCAGGTATGACGGGGGAGACCACTGCTGCTACGTTGCTCCAATGGCGAGCAGCCTCATTAGAAAATCACGAGTCGCGGTAACGTACTGTGCGAGTGGTTAAGAACGCTGAAAAAGACTTGTAGTCCTGTTAAAGGACTTAATGGGTGGACAAATCCCTTTTATCTCTGTAGAGCACCAGCCGTGAATGTACCTGAACAAAAGCGCAAGATAGCCCACATTACGTTGATGCTTAAGCACCTGAGCCCCTCGCTGCATCCGGCCTCCATAGGGTCTCCAAGCAAAGTTTGGAAGGTGCCGTCCACACATGCGGGTTACGCTTTAAAAATGTTACGGTCAGTTATCTATGGTTAATTGCTTTTCAGTTCTTGTAGCTATCGGGGGACTTTAAACTGGAATCATTTAAAGCTAATGTTCTAAGCAAAACTGAAGCTTTTCAATATGATTTCCTTACGTAAGGTACATAAAGTATGTCTAGACAGAGTTGTTCATTAAGGACGCTTCTCATCGAACTTCTCTTTTGTCTACTACTGACAATCGACTGCGTATCGCGCCTTAATTTCGTCTTCACTGATTACAAGTCTATGGCTTATCGGCAACGGAGCAGACATGCAGTAAAATCCTAAGCGATCGAATTTCCTCATAAGATGACTAATTGTTCGTTTATTGGGGTAATTTTGAATGGATTAAGTAATCGAATGTGAGATTTAATGACAAGTCTGTGCACGCTATGCGTGGAAAACATTGCTGAGATTTTACAAACATAACTTTGGTTATGATGTTTAAAGATTTTCCTCTTCCGTTATTCTTTTTATTTCTTTGTTTGTTGTGCTCCATAACTCCGTTCTCTCTTGCATGTTTTTCTCGTTAAGTTGTCATCTTCGTCGAGTGAAAAGAAGTGCAAATGACTAAAGAAAACTGCAGAACCTTTTCGACAAGTACATATGGACGCCTTCTTTGTGTGTATTAAGGGATTTGAGAGCTTCTCAACGCGTCTCTTTATGCGCTACTGAAGCTATGAGAAAAAAGCTGATGGTTTTTCACACACACACAACAGGTTCTCTTGTTACTTCAAGTTACTAAGACAAGACGATATTTTTTTTCTTGGCCTCGTACGAAAATAAGATTCAAGACCTCGTCTAAATATAAGATTTGAAAATGTAATAAGAGATGGCGTTACTTTGGTTGCCAGCCTTCATTAATCTTTGACTTATATATAAACTAAGATCAAGTAAAAGTAACATTGCATCGATAATTTTAAGCCGTACGCATTATATAAGTCATTTATCTTAATGGAGTTCACGCAACATTGATCAAGTTGACCATGCGCTACCGACGCTTAAGCAAATTTAATGTACGTCCTGTGACGGCTATCACAAAAAGGCTGATGCCTTTTCAGCACAACAGGTTCTCTTGTTACTTCAAGACTGCTAAGACGACACGATATTTTTTTTTTTCTAGGCCTCGTTAGCATTCGTTAAACTTTGACTTATAAACTCTGATCACGTAAAAGTAACATTGCATCGATAATTTTAAGTCGTACGCATTATATAAGTCATTTATCTTACTGGAGTTCACGCAACATTGATCAAGTTGAAGAAGAAGATCAAACATTCACGGTAAAGCTGAATATCCCTGCCAAGTCCATTTGGACTTTCAGTTAACTATTGTGAGGTGCTCTAGTCAAACTCAACCCTCGGCAGGGAACGGACACAATAAGTGTGATATGATAAGTTTTTAATACGACAACGTTGGCAGCATTGTTACCCTAATGGGCGATATTGTATACGATTTCAAAAGTTTAACCGGCAGTTACCGCATCGTTTAGTTAATGATTTACGCGCTTTTACTTTATTGAAAAATGTATCCCAGAATGATATCACGATATGATCTGATATTAATGTAGAATGAATGGCGAGAGAATCATTCCAAATGACTGTTCGATTGATTTGCTGAAATTTTGAAAGTAACGTTTGCGTATAAGATGTTGTACGTGTACTTACGCGAACAAAGATTAAAACTTTGGTATCTCCTATACGATATTTGCCTTCCGAGACGCGAACCATTGGGAATTGTGAAGGACAAGTGCATTTCTCCACTAAATCCCTAACCTGTAAAGAATAAAATCAAAAAAAAATATATGTGAATAAAATTTATGCGAGTATCGAGTATACGAGTATTTCATATGATCCAAGTCCGATGCACTGAAAAAGATGTAGAAAAAAGAAAAAGCACGAAAAAAAGATTGCAATTACAATAAAGTGTTTGTTACTTAACGATTGCATGTTTTCATCACCATTTGCTAATAAACGATGATATAAAAACCAAAAAAAAAAAAAAAAAAAAAAAAAATTGCTTATAGTAAAAACTTTCTGATAGCATTGTAAGTCGTCAAGCAGGCGTAAATATCATACG
>KK502408.1:2656701-2685352 GCA_000688735.1 Glossina austeni
TTTTTATATAAAAATATTTAAAAAAAAAAAAAAAAAAAAAAAAAAAAACCAAAGTATACTATAAAAGCATTCCGTCGCGAATAGCGAATTATAGTAAATTGGCTCAAAGAAAATATTTATCACATGAAAGTTGAATTTTTCATATGCACAGTGGAAACTCTTCTAAATTAACGGAACCGAGTATTGAGTGAATCATTGTTTTAAAATAAAAATCTTTTGCTTTAAAATAAAATATTTTTGCTTTCATACGGATTTTTAAAGGATAAGGAGATAATAGATTACGGATGGCTGAACACTGCCCTTTATGTGATGTCTGACTGTGAACGTATGGACACTTGTTGCCAACATTTAAAGTTATTTTCGTAATCATTATAGTAAATGAAACAAACAATGCAAGCAACTTGAAAATATTTTTTAATATATGTATAAAAAAATTGATCTGTGGTGCCTTGTTCGCAATTGAATAAATAGCTATAGTTGTGTGCACATGATTATAAATATAAACATAAAAATACATAAATATGTATATATATATATATATATATATATATTGATAGACAAGCAGACAGATTCATTAAAACAATCGCTCCCACGATTTCACCATCTGTGGTATAGCATGCGAACAATTTTGATGGATATGTTTTGTGCTGTATCGTGCACGTAACATAAGATGTACATAAATGCATAAAAATATATATACAATATATATATATGTTTGTGTGTGTGTTAGTATATATATATATATATATATATATGAACATATACCTTACAGGCTCATTACCTCATAATTGTTGGGTTATGGAAAACTTTTTTCTAACGGTTTCTTCTGTATTTTCTTTATTTTTCCGATTTTCCACACATTTACATCGTTATTGCACCGCATGCTTTAAATTAAATTAAAGCGAACGAAAGCTATTCATTCATCATTCCCGCGATGCCTAACGGCGACAATGTGTTGTCAAGAGCATACAAACGTTCATAACAACACCACAAACACCGTTCATAACACCACCAACCACCGCCAACATTACCATTACTGTTATACTTATTATCGTAATCGTAATGTTGTTGTTGTTGTTATTGTTATTTTTGTTGTTTTATTATTATTATTGATGTTGTGTTATGTTATTGGTATTTGTGTAATTATTGATGTTGTTGTTTTTGTTGTTAGTGTTGTTGTTATTGTTGTTAGTGTTGTTAGTGTTGTAAATCATTGCTTGTTTACGTCTTTGAAACAATCAACGATTTCAGCATTTCCTCACGCCATCAGCGACAGTTTTCCTAAACCAACACATATTCAGCACATACCACACGCTAAAGTGTACAGAAAAATCACAATAAACCGTCAGTCAGGTTTGATTTCATCTGTTGATGTGTTATTGTTGCTATTGTTTTTGTTGTTGCTTGTTGTGTTGGAGTTACCACGTACAATTTACCTTGTCTTGCCTTGACTTTTCTTCATTGAAATGAAAACGAAAGTTATTGTGAAACGAGCCTAACATAATACTAAATATATATATGTGTATATGTGTATGCGTTTATTGCATATGTTTGTATATATGTATATTTTATGTTTATAGTTGTGTGTGTATGTATTTAAGTCTGCAGTGCAGTGGCTACCTAATTGCTAACACATAAAATGAAAACGAAATATCATGATTGCTGATGTTCAAACACCACATCACCACATCACCACATCACCACATCACCACATCGCCACATCGCCACATCACCGCCCGACACCACACATCGTACACATATATATTATACAAACAACAATAATAATGTTATTCCGTCTCGCCGATCCTTTATGATCAACATTATCACCACCACAAACTTCATCATCATTACTGCTGTCAGCTTCATTGATGAGATCGCGCACAGACGCTTCATCATCGTCACCATCATCATCCATTGTTTTTTTTTTTTTTTTTTTTTTTTTTTTTTTTTTTTTTTTTTGGTATTCGTTTTGGTTTCAGTTTTGGTTTTGGTTTTGATTTTGGCATTGTGTAGTGCTTTGCCACCATTACAGCGAAATGCCATAACGATCGCGTTAAAATGCTCAAGCGCCACCAACAACATCAACGTCAACACCACCACCGTCACCATCTGCTATCTACACAGGCCGCAATAACTGACGAGTTGACTGTGACGTCGGCACAACTCACACAGGCCACTATTGCCATGCGCTTGTTTGTTTGTTTTTTTGTTTGTTTGCCTGCTTACTTGCCTGCTTACTTGCTTAGTCGCTTACTTGCTTACTTGCTTGCTTGCTTGCTTGCTTGCTTGCTCATCAATAATCGCCAATCTCTGCTATTTTCTTTTGCTACCAGTCAGAGTTTTGCGGTGGCGATTACCTTGCAATGATATATGTTTCTTGTGATGCATATGCGCAATGCCAGAGTGATGGTGATGGATTTCTACCAAAAATGGCTTTCAATTGTTACTAGTAGTAGTAGTAGTAGTAGTAGTGTTAGGGGCGTACGTTGGCTTAGTAAATATACCGCAATACATATTTTTAATAAAACGAAAACGTAGCTTCGTTTCTTAAGATAGGGCGTCAAAGTTGAGAACTCAAAAAAAAAAAAAAAAATGAATTTTTCACAAAAGCAATTATGTTGAACACAAACGATAGTTTACATCATTATCACAAGAGTTCCATAAATCAAAACCAATTTATGGTCTGTCATGGTCATTGACAAGATAACGTATCAAATCTAACTTAAGTCAGGTATTACATAATGTTCGTACTAACTATTGACATTGAGGTAACAAAATTTTAGAATAACAAAATCATTTTCATCGTTAGCGTACTATGATGAATAAAACGATGAAGACTCGCAAAGACTGACGTTTTCCAAATTCACTTATTTCGTCTTTGTTACGATAAATAGCAAAAATATATTTCTATAATTTTCTACTTCTTCCAAATGCAATCATAGAAGACGACAATAAGATGACCGATTTAAGAGGAAAAGCGCCCTAGGGGCGCTAATCCCCAATAACTAATGTCGGATAACTTTAATAATATATCGCAAACTGAAGCTAGTTAATCTCTATCATATGTTGGTCCATAAAAATTGCCTCAGTTAGAAGCATTTTTAGACTCCTCGCTTACCTACTACTACTACTACTACTACTACTACTACTACTACTATTACTACTACTACTACTACTATTACTACTACTACTTCTACTTCTACTACTACTTCTACTACTACTACTATTACTACTACTNCTACTACTACTTCTACTACTACTACTATTACTACTACTACTACTACTACTATTACTACTACTACTATTACTACTACTACTTCTATTACTTCTACTTCTACTACTACTTCTACTACTACTACTACTATTACTACTACTACTACTATTACTACTACTACTACTACTACTACTACTACTACTACTACTACTATTACTACTACTACTTCTACTTCTACTACTACTACTACTACTACTAATACTATTACTACTACTACTACTATTACTACTACTACTACTACTTACAACAAGGGCAGCCACTTACACAGGTCAACTGGTAGCAGCAGACCTTTAATAAAGTTCTCGCAAACATTTTTCTAGCACTATATGATACCATATCGTCAGAACATGATATGAACGGAACGAGATCCGTTCTCGTTCAGAGCTCCTTCATTGTTCATTGGGCGAAAAATGTTTGCTTCTCACATTCTACCCAAAGATGAGTGCGCTCTCTGAAAGCGGTTACCTCTGTACTACAAATTTTAAAAAAATTCTCTAATCGCTCATTAGAAGACGCCACGCACCTTACATTCTCTTACATATTCATACAGATTCTTTACGCTCAATATCTTTCAGATCATTATTCGAAGAGAATGGTGGTCAAAAGGGTGTAAATTAAAAATAAAAAGTTACTTCGATGCCAAGTAAAGCTAAACGGAACTCATAAGGACACATTTGCCCCCATAACGGTTACCTATCTATATAAGGATTAAATCAATGCATTGCATTACGAACAAGTTTTGAAATCGTGAGCAAAGAGAGTTCAAATTTTCGTATTCACTTATTTAAGTTTAAGTAAGAAAGCTATGCCAAGATAACAATAAAAGAGCTTAATGCGCTAATCATTTGTTGTTTACGAAATTGACTTTCAATTTGCTTCATTGTTTAAAACGAACAACGCCGTATTAATGCAAAATTGAGAGAAACAAAGGAAACATTTGATTGTATGACACGGCTGTAAATCATGCAAAACAGTTTATAGTCGGATTGAGGCAGGGATTGAGTTATCAATGACAAGATGGATAAAGTAAATGAAGATTCCTAACAGGAATAGAAAGCAAATTCTTAACGCATAATACAATTTTGAAGTCGATTTTTCAAATTTCTATAAGAAAGAATTAAAAGGCATCGATTGGGAGAATACATAGTTAGTTCTACATGTGAAGGTAAGCATCTTCGAATACGGGGGGGAACATTTTCTTCGGATTTTTAAAACATAAAATGAAGGCGTGGCCGTTCTGTTGTAAAACAATGCCTTTTTCCATGGATCCTCTCGAAATATATGACTAAATGTTACAGCGTTGCATCTAAAATGACAGAATCAATATGTTCTGAACTGATACGACTCAAAATCTTATGACGTATCATAACATTTTTCCTTAAAAAAAATGTTCATTTGGTTTTTTTTTTTTTTTTGAAAAAATCTTTCGATTATCATCCATAAACCTATGAAAATTCGATGGCATTCTTTCGAAACCCTTATCCTCAAGCTGCAGTTAAAATTTCAAGGCCATGCGATGCGAATTGAAATTAAGCACAATTTTGACAGAAAGACGCCTAATGGGTCAATTTTGCCTTTGCAATTTTGCAATGCCTGCATCACACATACAAATGGTGGAGTAACGTTTTTAATACTTGCAAAATGGCTCAGTGCACTCGCCGTAGCTATAATGCGGCCCTGTGGCTTTTGAGCGGAAAATCAACTTTTTTGAGTCATTTAAAATGGACAAAAATACGGTTGAAATGTTACGATTACTTTTAACAACAACAACGCAAATTCCCTGCTCACCATAAATATTTGCTTCATGATTTTCAGTTTAAAAAAGTGAGGACACTGGCAAACTCGATACTTTAGGAACTTTCGGAACGATCACGACAGTAATCGAACGAAATAACATTCAAGTGTTAAATGCCCAAAAGGGTATTAAAAGAAATTATGCTTAAGTCGCCCCATCCGGCCCTTGCCAACTAAGCTCGTGGACGAATGTTTGACTGGATTTTTAAAATCAATTTTCGGAGAAATTTCGGAGAACTGGACAAGTTGCAAACTCAAATCATTATTCCAAACAATGCTGGCAAGTCGTGCTTGTGACGTCAATACTTATCTAATCTGACTCGACTTTGCTAATCGCAATACACGTATATGCGAAGTTTTTACGTTTCGTGGTAAAAGCGAGTCGTCTTGAATACGATATCTTAAAAAACGAAATAGGGGAAATAAGCGAACACATTTAACTGTAACTGTAGAGAAAATGCAGAAATTTTCAAAAATATATATACATTACTATATACATTACAAAGTCTATCCGGGGACCAAAGTCATGACTTCTGCACAACTACTGCGTCGTAGTAAAATAAGTCTAACTAACTGGGCGAAAAGGCTCCGCGGATGTCGCACACTTCGATGCGAATATCAAGAGTTTTATTCGTCCATGATTCTAGCGTATAACTAGAATGACACACAAACAGCCGATAATGATTACATAACAGTTTGCCCCCATCGAAGAAAACTTAACTAGTCTTACTCCGTTTAGATTACAGTTACGCTATACAACGTCAAGCGCAAAAACTATGCGCTCCTTTGCTCAAAAGACGGATTTAAAGTAGCAAGTATCTGTCAAGTCAAAGGCGACCGTCCATTGATAATAATAAAAATAATTAAAAAAAAAACGATTGCGTTTCGAAAATAAGTAAAAATTCTGAAAAAATTCGCTAAATTTTTCAATATCACTTCGATCGAGACGCTAACGTTTCGCAAGCTTACGAAGAAGTCTTATTGCAAAAGATTCCTTATCAAAATCGGAGAAACCCATATGGCATGCTCGGTTCTTGCCCACTAAATGATGGATATTGAAGAGGAGCCCCCACACCCCGCTCGATAAGCTCGTTAAGAAGCTGGATAAAATTCATTATCTCTATCTTCTGATATCGCTATGAAACTAAACGTCGCGACAACGCTAATGTTCTTAATGATCCGCAGAAATTCTGAGCTCTTAGTTGGAAAAGTATGAGCATAGCCCAGCTGTAATAAACTGTAGGCCAGCCTATAAAAGAAAGATGTAAAAATCGAATGGTTGGGGTTTTCCGCATAAAAATTCCATTATATTCTACTGTGATGGGGCGAAAAAAAAATTCGAACAAATAATATGAAGAATTTCTCAACAAATCTGCATATTATTCAGAGTAACCCAACGGGTATTTTATGGAAATCGCATTTTTGGGCCATTCAAGATAAGTTAATGAAGACAGAAAAAAAAAATAAATAAGAGACAGAGTATAGAGTACTAGTGGTCCTATTACTCCTATCCTACCGTTCGAAGCCAAGCAATCCAAGCAATTATTGGCATTATTAAGATTAAAGAAAATCCCCTTTTCCGTATTAAACTATTTTCAATGCTTAAGGCTTGGGGATGTGTGTGAATGTAACCTGTTTGGGTCGACGCTGCTGGTATTAGAAATGATCAAAAATTTAATTCTTTTGTTTTTTTTTATTTTTAACACATTAGTTTCGAAACCTTATTATTTTTTGTTGCTCATTTCACGTTATAATAAATTATCCGACCTGAGCGATGAAACTTATGACACTACATACCAACCTTATTATGATCGTAATAAAATTTGCTTTCTAAAGTTTGAGCCGTTTTTTTGCTTATTAAGCTGCTGTTAAGAACTTAAGCAGGCAATTTTTGCTTAATTACTTAGGTGAAGAAGGTCGCATTGAAAAAAAAAAAACTTTTGTTTCACCGCATTTATACTAAGCTCTGCACCCGAACTTTTCCACGTCCCTGCCATTAGCATCAATCGATTGCTTTTATGTGATTTACGTGTTGAATTTGAATTTACAATTGGGTAGTAATTGTGTTGGGTTACGATGTTTGTTATATACATATATGCATGCATATATATACACATATATATACACATATATATATATATACATACATACATACATACATATATGAGCATATGTATATACGAAATGCTATGCTCGATCGTATGTGCAAGTACTAGTGGCATAATATTTATTTATGGTGGAACGTCATACATATATATATGCATATACATATATATATGTATATATATATGCAATAGAGTTTTGTATAATGCCGGGCTCGCATGTTGCATGAAGCCACAAAAATTTAAACGCCAATTTTCCGTTGGCTTCTGGCATTGTATGGCGATCATTTCAACTTACATCGTTTGTCCATCGTCTGTCGGTGATCTTCATTGACTATATCTGGATGGTTGCTATTAAAGCGCAGCATAATAATAATAAAAAAAAAAGAAAAAAAAAAAAAGAAAAATGTTTAAAAAAATAAATAAAAGGAGAAAAACTGTGTATAAAACAAAACCCTAAACCAAGTATAAAGTATGGTTGGGCCGTTATTATGATTAGGAAATTTCGTGTGAGCACCCACTGGAGCTGATTAGTGAGCGATGCCATGATCATACCGTTTGAAATTTTTTGGTTATTTTCTTGTTGTTGCTGTTGTTGTTGTCTTGCCAATCATTGGCTCTCTATATATGGCTGCTGACTGCTAGACTCTTTGTATTTTGATGGTCTGTCCTTTTTCATTGCTGCTGATTGCCATGTATTTCAAGCTTGATCAGAGCTTTTGATGAGTAACCACAATAACTGCAATAACTATAATATTCAACGAATATTAAGCACAAACGAAGACACGCCAAATACGAGATACAGTGTAAAAAAGAAAAGAAAAAAAACAACAAAAGAAAAACAGAAAAAAAAAAATGCACTAACGTTTCTGTCGGTCTTTGATTTTTTTTTTTTATATTGATATTTGGTTGCCGCCATTGGGCAAACTGAAAATATCAACTTTCAACACGAATTACCCGCAAAACCAAATAATGAAAATTTATTAATCAAAAGTAGAAAAACCAAAAAAATATTTCCTAGTTTTCAAATCCACTACTCATGAGATGTTGTTAATATTGTTCACTGATGTTGTTGTATTATAATCTAGAACGTCATATAGACTTCATCGGGCTCTTCGCTAGTTACATGCGAAAACAATTGCCTCTCTTCTTCTTACCTATGTCTGTGTGTATTGAAATTGTTTGTCTCGCGTAATAATCTTAAGTAGAAAAGTGAGATTTAAGCTTAATTGCGCAGATGCGCAGATGACCAGTTTTTTGATCGAGACATTTCCACTAACACAAGTCAAAGGACATAAAGATTGTACTGCTCGCGATATCTCATAAATTATTTGCTACTTATGGGTGTTAGAATCGATTCAATAAATCTTCGCCCACCAGCATCTTTTTCCGTTGCACGCCTCTGAAACGGAAGTATTTGCCACGTTTGAGTTGAAGGCTCATAAACACTACCAGTGTTTTCCGTCCCCTCTCTCTTTTCTATCAATAAATCCTTCTAGTCATTCACATGTCATTATGCTTGCACGTCGACAAGACATTCGCTTATTGGCTGATTGTTTGAAAAGCGTTCTTCCCATTGCGAGTGCGCAAAGACAACATTTTCTAGAAGCTTATATCCTTAGCTGAATGTAGTTTCATATCGCATATATATAATAGCGCGAAGGCAAGGTATCGTATCAATCAAACGCTGCACTTTTATTTATCCTACGATAAACGATGATGACGATGACGATGATGATGATGATGACGATGATGATGATGATCGGTATTAGTACCGCATAATGCTATGAATAATATATAGTTTCATTTCGCACTAAAATCGATTAAACGCATTTTCGAGCCGGCACGTTGCTCCTTAAGATTATCCGATTTTATAATTAATGAACGGCAAATGTAAACAACAAAATATTTGTTCGACATTTAGTTTGTTTTTCGTTACTCTTTATTTATATTACAATAGATCATGCAACAACAATAACAACAATAACAACAATAACAATAACCATTTTAACACCATTACATTGTCTGCAATAACAATTCATTTTTCATCTAAAGATACGAATTAACTTTGCCACGATCGGAGATTACTTTTCAAAAGGAGGGAAAACAATAATAAAATAAGTTGGATAGGGAAATGATAAGTAGAGGCGGCGAGCAAGCGCGAGCGAGAAAGGACAAGAAAGAGACCAAGTAACGTAACAAATGCTAAACAAAATAGCAAATCTATGCGATGGAGGCCGAACTAAGCGCATCATCAATGCTCCCATTCGTATGAAGATAGAATGTTAACTATGGGCATGAATTTCTCAAAAAGTCTACTTGTTATGTATAATATATTTTTTATTTGGATTCGTTCGCGCATGCGATTAATTATCCAATGAAGAAACAATTCGTTAACAAATTTCTTAAAACGTAACGTTCCTTCGTCTCTCTCTCTCTCTCTCTCTCTCTCTCTCTCTCTATGAAGATTTGTCAAACTTTGACATGATCACCAATGGAACTATGGAAGTACCATAGTTACGTTTAAGCTGCCAATACAAGTCATTTCGCCGATATGTAGTGAACAACTTTTTTCAAATTCTTAAATAAATCAATTTCTGCGATCAAAAAGCACTTCGATCAAGGCTATCGAGCTTTGTAGGTTTTGTGAAAACATAATCCTAAAGATGCGCTACGCTTCGCTCGATATAGTCGATGAAATTTCAGCATATTTTATAGGCTGAGAAATTAAACATCGCCGCAACGCTAGGCCGTGTGAAAAATTCAGAGAATTTAGATGAAAAATTTTAAGTGTAGCGCGAATCTTGCCTCGTCCGACTATCTTCGAACTCTACAGATGTCGAACTTAACTGATGTTATAGGGATTAATAACAGTTTTAAGATTGATGGTAACCCTGTTAAGGTATATTGCGAATGTAAAACAGTTGGCACGCTTGCAAAATGTTGGCAGACTTGAAATCAATTAATAAATTTGTGAAGTAAAAATTCGAGTTTCTTATTAAAAATAAATTGCCGTTAATCAGGTCTTTGTTACGGCATATTTCTATCTTGTAAGCGTTTGTTGCAACACTATTTTGCCAAACAAGGGCTTAACAACACAACCATGTAGAGCTGAGCTCAAAAGAAGTTGCGGAAGCTTACTTCACGCTGGGTTCGTCGAGAACTCGCGAAAATTATGTGATGATGACGTAGTCGTTTCACCTTGGGACGTATATTAATAAAAGTTACGTCGGAAATTTAAACTCTTAGTCCTTAAGGTAGGGTGCAGGCAAACAAATGGAAACCACTCTTAAGACGTCAATATAAAATGAGTCTATCGCTTAGTTATAATGGACAATGTGGACGCCTCTCAGTCTTCCCATCGCGAGTCAGTTTAGAAAGGAAAAGCAGGTCTGGATTTAAACCTTACAACAAGAGCGCCAAGATAAAGTGACCGCTGGAATGCCAGCATAGTATGATATTTGCATTTTTCTTATCTTCAAGGCTGCTTAGCATTCTGAAAGCAATTAAAAAATTGTTGGCTCCTTTGCGAAAAAGGTTTAGTAAGCATTTTTTACGAATAAGCCAACGCATAGCCGCCTTGAATCGTTTGGATAGCACTGTAAAAGCTGGTAAGCTGATCGCAATAACTCCAAGAAATCATCGAATATTTCGAAGGTGTTAGTAAAGATTGCGATCGTTGATCTCGTGTCCTGAATTTTGTCTATGAACTTATTCAGTAAGTTTTCCTACGAACGTTTCCTTTGAAGCAAGAAGTCAATCTTTACACGCATAATCATTGCTTAAAGAAAGAAAGTATGATGACAAGAAGCGATAGGTTCTTCGTAGTGTTTCCCTTTAGAGCGCTGGCTGATAACTAGCGTTAAGCATAAAGTAGTCGAAATTTTACATAATAAACGATATGGTGGCTGATGGCGGTAGCCATTAAAGATTCGACCTTTGTTTTTTCTATTCAGAAATGTTTTTCTGAATAAGATAAACAAACATGAGGCTGGAGTGCACTTTAGTCATTACATATGTTGTGTTTAGTTTGGTTTTCGTTTTTGTTTTTCTTTCAATTTTTTCCACTTGACATGAGATAAAACTTTATAAACAGTATTTATTTATTTATTTATTTATTTTTTTTTTTTTTGTTCATATATTTATGTATGTATGTATGTATGTATGTATGTATGTATGTATGTATGTATTTGTTAATGACATACAACAACAAAATAAAGGTGTTAATTTCAAGTTGCGTGCACACAACCACTTAAGTAATGGCAACGTTGGTGATAGACCCACTGCCAGCGTGCCAGCTGATGACAGGGATATTCGCAAACAATGCACACGACTTGTTCTCTGAATCAAGTTGAATGAAATTGAGTTGAGTTGAGTTGAGTTGAGTTTATTTTAAAGTAAATTTACATTTCAACTTTGGCAAATAGTGTAATGAGTAAATATTGCAAATATCTTTGCACTAAGATCTTTTTAAAAGCCAATAGTTGTCATTAAACTCTAATGGAAATCATCGTTACATACGTATACACATTTTGGAATGTTGCATGCACAATGCATGAAATGCCGCAAACGCTATGAATATTTGATTGCTTGAAAATAATTAGCATGTTAGCAGTAGCTCAGCTCAGCTCAGGTCAGCACAGCTCAGATGCATTTGAATTCAATCTTAACTGAAATCGAAATGCGATAAAGCGATTGATGGAAATCCGAGATTTACAAATTTTTCTTTTTATTTTTAAATTAAGTCTTAATGACTTTAACATACAAATGCTTTTCATAACTTTTTTAAAAAAAGATTTTACAAAAATTATTTCTGAAATTGCTTGAATAAAACATGTCCGTCACACACAATCATAAAAGTGCTATGGACACACTTTTATTTTTTTTTTGCGAAACGCAATCGAATCTTTTTTTTCGGTAAATTTTGCATTTTATCCAAAGTTTTTGCTTAAACGTTGAACATTTTCCTTATATCGACTAAATGACCATCCATTTCCATCGTGCCCATCGACATATTGCAAGAATTTTCCGAATTCCCATTAGGCGATGACTTAGACGATTTTACATGAGAACTAATATCAATTGTCAATCATTACGGTGAGGAGGGGCCCCCCGTTAAAATCTTTGATAAATTTTCATTATCCTGAGGTTATAGGAAACATTGATATAATATCAAGTGTATACACGAAGATTGTTTCATGACAAGAACTGTTTCATTATGTTTAAAATTATCGTTCCATCCGAAATACACTCACGAGTTTATTGCGTCTTATCAAAGGTCGTAACACATTGTTGCAAAAGAGGGTTAAGGGGGATAGTTTTTCGTATGGCTGTTGTTCGTGTTTCATTAAGTCGAGAAACTCATTCCGCCCGAAAAATATTCAGACATTTCCAAACACTGTCTTCCGATGATTTGTTGCCTAGCATCACTTAACACCATGAATGCAACACGCAACAGCCAATCGTTTCGATGTTTTACGACTAAGTAACCTTCAAAATATCGGCCTGAACAAGTGGCTTATTCGGAGCTTCGAATGGATGGGCCAACTATATCTCTTAAAATTTTTATAGCCATTACTGAGAAATTTGTGAGTATACAAACACAAGCGGAAACCACCAGCGGAGGTCCGTAGAACTTAAATACGATTGGGTCCATTTTTGGACCTAAAGAGTATAGCGTTTCGGAAAGTAAATGTGGACTATTTCACCTGAGTAACGAGCATAAATCCAAAAATTTTCATTAGAAAAAGCACAGTTGCGTTCAGTTTACGCTCCATTGCGCGCTTTTGCTCTGACCAATTTGGTCCATTTACAATACCAATCTGCGTGCAAGAGCTTCCAATGTTTCTACCAAATATGAAGTCGATATCTCCATCAAGAGCGTGCCAATAACACGCACCACTGTGCCTCACAGACACACAAATGGACAGATATGGCTAACACGACGCAGGAATTTCACGCTGATCAAGAATATATATACTTTAGGCGGAGTCTGAAGATTCCTTATGGGTGTGGGATCGTTTAAAGATCTGTTTTGGACATTGGCGTAGTCAAGTGGGCTTTTGCAAGAGAAGAAAGTATTTTTATTTTATTCCTCTGGCCCCGCCCACGGTTAAAGATCATCCCATAAAAAGTCAATATTTGCAAGTTTTACGTGAAGCTTCAAACACAGACTCGGGAGGGAACTCGCCCTGTGGCACTAGCATTTAGTGGGGACTATGTTTTAAACGTCGATTCTTTTTTTTTTTTTTTTGCTCTTTCATGATGCATCATCTACTCCTTTTTGATCTGCCGATGAGTTGACATGTCTTTCTGCCTGAACATGTTACGTAATTTGCGGCAGGTTACAATACTCTCTGCATTTTTCGAAATCAGCTCTTACATCATGTGCATTATGTGTCCCTGCCTGATTTACATAATGGTCATGTTGCCATTAGCTTCTGGACAAAAATTGTGGTTACTAATATAATATCGAGATTGAATTTTTTTTTTTATATGTTTTTGGTGATCGTTAGAGGAATATTGCTATTCAGAGCTCTTCCTCCTCCTTAATCTTATTATTTAATCGATTTTTCAAAACCATATAACGGTTGATTTAGTTAAATGAAGAACAGATTTTTACGTAAAGCAAGGCACCCAATAGTAGTGAAAGCTGTGGTTCGAAATTCTATTCAACCTACAGTTTCGTATCTAGTACGACAAAGTCGATTTCATTTGCCGACAAGCTTATGATATGAGAATCTATGTAAGTGTGTGTAAGTGTTGTAAATAAATTTATGCCCATTATAGGAATTTATAGGAATTTTATAGGAATTTCGACGTTAATATTTTGCTTAAATTTTCTGAAGGCGCTGAAAAGAATATAATCCAGATAGGCCTCGCATTTTTGGCCCACTCACACTACGTGAATAAAAATAAAAAAAAATTTGTAAATGGCATACTTACACCTAGAATACATGGATACGCATGGATATCGTATTGTAAGATCAATCGTAACTTCGTCGCTTCGGTCATGAAAAGACGAAGTCAAGGAAGCAGTAGATCGTTTCATTTAAAAGAGACCAAGACTTAAAAGCATTGCACAAAGAATGAAAAAATAATTCAAAATATTCTACTGGCATTATATTTAAGGATCTCGCAATACCATACTATATGTATATATATATATATATATTATCAGATTTGGAATTGTTTGTGAAATTTGTCGAAAATAAGAATTTGTTGATAGAGAGTAAAGCAAAGCGTTTTACATACCATTTCGTCTAAGCTCTTTAAATCGTTTGTAACAATTTGTGGTTGGGGTCCGTACATTAGCATCGGGCCGTCAGTGTCATCGTCGTCATTTTCCGAATCGGTATCATCGAACATATCAGTTTCGGTGGCTACACTCTCCGTACCGACGCCTTTATCGGTTTGTGTAGCATCGTTTTCAGTTTGGGTGGCACAGCCGATGCCGTTCGCTTTATTGTCTGCGGCTATTTCACGATCAATTTGTCGTTCCATTTGTACTAGCATGGGAGCCAGCATACCTGTATTCGAAAATAAACGGATTAATTTTGAGAAAAATGCCTTTGGATCGTTGGATCGAAGGAGCGATTCATTTATTAAATGCTATTACGGCCATTGTTGTTGTTTTTAATAAGAAGATTAACCTAAACAGTTAAATAAATTTCAACTGAATCAAAAAGATTGTGAGGGAAAATATTCGCAACAATCATAATAATCAAAGCAACAATTAACAAACAATCTATTGTTGATATGCAGGCTATTGAAGTTTTGGTTAAGTGAGCCGTCAAAAAAAAATCTGTTTCGTAATATGGTTTCGGTTTAAAGTAACGGCTTAGAGAAGGCCCTTAGCATTGAAATTATCGACGTTTTACAAAAACCTATTTCTACTCTTATGGATCTGGAACTGGAACTGGACGTCGTTGAACACACACAGCACTGAAGATATGGAGCTGAATTTTCACACATTTCCTTGATAGCTTAAGAAGCCAAAGTTAAAAGAAAGTTGCGATCTGCGATCTGCGATCTGCGATCACATACATACCCACAATTGAGTAGAAACTCCCGTAAAGATGTTTCGGACCTACAAAAATCTTCTTTAAAATCACTTGCATGCCAGAGGTAGTCGCGATTTATTCATAATCGCCCGTGCGAGCAACTTTGAGTGATCCTGACCCATTTTGCACTCCACATGAAGATGATCGTAACGAACATCTGGTTGACAGGCTTTTTGAACCCATTTGAACGCGATCGAAGGTCGACGACGAAAATATGGAGGAAATTGGAAAACTAAACCAGATAAAGAAACAGAAATCGTGGATAATATCAAAGTCCTTTCATATAAACAAAAGCCAATGAAAAAATATTGAAGTCTTACATTCTTTGTTAACGATTTTTTTCCTTTTAAACTCACGAATTCGAAAAGGTGTTATTGAACCGCGGGCTAGCTCTAAGCAGTGCTTGTAATACTAAAACGGACGCAGTAGTCTTTCTGTCTTCATTATTAGTTTGACCCTTTCTAGGTAATTTATTTTATCGAATAGATGCGAACAGACAGATAGACAGACAGATGTAACGGGACTCGGGTACTTAAATAAATTTTGGATGATTTGCTTACCGAATTTTGCTCCACGTCTGGCCACTTCTAATAGGCATAAAATTACATGTTTTTCGTTTTTTCTCATAATGAGGTCGTCAGTTTCGAATAATAGGCACTCGATGATTTTAAGGCTTTTTCTGCAAACCAAAAGAGGGAAAAATTAGCAAAAAGTTTATTTTTTTTTGCAAATTCCATAAATCAATTAAACCAATTACTTATCTAAGAGATGAAAAGGAAAAAGGAGTTTAAGGAAAAATAAAAAAAAAAACAAAACAAAAAAACCATGTGGAGAGAAAACTAATTGTGGTTAAATTTGTTTACATTTCGTTTATTAATCTCGCTCTTAGCTTCATTTTACGCAAAATATTTAATCATCCTATGCATTCGCATAGAACGAACACACACTTGTTGTATGCTTGCTTGTTTGCTTGCTTGCTTGGTGTTCAGTTCATATATGTATTGCGTTTTCATACTTATTCAGTGAGTTAGTCAGTTAGTCAATCAGTTTATATGTAGTTGTTTAAAGTTGTTGTTGTATTTAAGCATTCATTGCCTCATTATGGCCACATCAAAGTGCGTTTCGTTTATTTTACATTAATTTGCTGTGAATGAATTTTACGGATACGCTTTAATTTAGTTGATCTAAATTTAATTGAAATTTTTATTTTCACGCAATTCATTCTCGTTTCTTGTTTTTATTAGTGCCGCCGTGCTTGCTACTGTTGTTCTTGTAGCTTTCATTTTCATTTTATGTTCAGTTAAGAATTTCAGAGATTCTAGTTGAAAGTGCAATGATCGGCAAGAATTCTGTTTGTGTGCATCTTTCACTTTCATTTTCATTTTCATTTGCATTTTTTTTTTTTTTTTTGCATTTATTTTATTTTTCTAAAAATTAATTTATTAAAAAACGGGGGAAGAGAAAGTTGCAAAAAAGCGCTTTAGCGAAATCTAATTAAATGAAAAATTTGCGAAAATTCAAAAATATCCAAAGAATTCTTTTCTGAATTCGAAATCAAAAGCGGATTACAATAGGGTCCCGTCTAGTTTTCATTATTGATTTCGAATGAAATAAAGGGTAGAGCATCAGCCAAGAGCCGCTGTTTAAACAAATATTTCGCAAAGTATTGCACGTCAAATATGTTATCTATATATATATATAGTTTTATATAACAGATTTATGCGAATGATAAAACTAAAAAAAAAAATTCATTTGCTTCAGCGGATGAAATTATTCATCGAATTTTCGAAATTAATCGTCGATCTCGAATGTAACTTTTTTAGAATTTTATTTAAATAAAAATGACTTATCCGCCTGGATGGCCGAGTAGGCTAACGACTTACTCGACTAACAAATCAATGGTCGTGAGTTCAAATCTCAAGTCCGGTAAAGTTTTCAATAAAGTCCACGGCCTCAAATGCTAGCGCTTTCAGGGTTTAGTTCTTAGAATTTATAATAATTTCTTTTGATGAAATTAATTATAATAATAATAATAATAATAATAAAAATGCCTTAACTATATGCTGTTGCAAAGCTTTTAAAAGTCGTATTTTGACGCAGATCCATCATATAGCATTATCCAGGACGATACAGTGTTAGAGTCTGAAAAATGTCTTCAAATTACCGCACATTCGTCAATGAAAAATGAAAGTAGACTACGACAAAAATTCTATAAAATCCATAGTCGATGTAAGTAAAATACCGAAAACGATGCATTTATCTGTCATAGTCGTTATAAAGTCGGATACTAAGTATAATGTATTAAGTCTCCTTCGCTTTCATTTTTTTTTTTTTTTAACTACGATTTTTTCTAATGCCTTTTTAAACTTTTTTAATACATGTGCATGTGCATGTGTTGCAGTAATGAAACTCATTGCTTAAATTGAACTATATATATATATATAAATATAAGACTCATTGCTTAATTGAACTCATTGCATATATTGAAGCAAACTCTTACCTGCACCATGTAATAAAATTTGATACGTTATCCCGGGCAAAGAAGGTACCGCTCTTTGCCGCTGGCAAGTAATGTACATTGCCCATAGCTAAAATTGGACCAGCCGAGCCGGAAGTTATCGAACGTGTCATTGATTTGTTGCGTGCCTGACGACGGGCCAAATAATCTTCGGCTGCTTGACGTACATTGTTAGCGTGCTGCAAGAGAAGAAAGGAAAAAAAATGGCAAAAAATATCGAATGAGAGAGAAAGTTAAAGAAAATGATTAATTAAAATATTTACGTATAACGGCGGCGACGCACAACAAAAACAACAACAACAACAACAACAACAACTATATAGCGTTAAATCAAATTTAAGCGACACAAAAATGTAAAGAATCCGAAAAGCGACTATTTTTAGATCAGAGCGATAAGAGATATTCAAAAATAAATGCGAAAAACTAAATTCTGTACGTTTTGTTTCGCTTTTGTTGTTTTTGTTTTACATTTTTTTCGTTTTTCGTTTTTCTTTTTTTTTTTCTTTTTGCTTCTCAGTTTGGCATTCGTTGACAACGTATTCGAGAGAATTCATATCAAATAAAATTTAAATGCGAATGCAATGCAGCGAATGCTTATAATAAAAATTTTAATAATTTAATTTAATTTATTAAATAATTATTATTATTAATAATAAATAAAAAAAAAAAAATAAAAAAATTATACTTTTTGACTGAAACGAGAAGTTACCAAATTTAAATTGTCACGACTTTAGTCCACTTAACTAGTAATAGGTCTTTTCTCGTTTCATAGTACATTTGTGTGTGCAACATTACCGCAAAAAATTTATGTATGTGGGGAGCGTGTAGTCGTCAGCATTGTGGTGAAACGGTGCTGCTGTGTTTTATATCAAACACAATTACAAAAGTTACATAATCTTCGATAAGAGTAGAAAAAGTGCTGCAAGTGACAACGGAGTTACATGTAAAACTGCTTGCAACAGATTTATTTTGCGTTAAGTGAAATTGTAACTTAAGGGTCTCGTTGCTGCAATAAAAGCCAAACCATTTATTGAATTCCTTCGTGCATTTCACTTTGAATCGAAAGATTGACCCGCTTAATGGGCTTAATGCTGAATAACGTCAGTAAGCACAAAAGTGAAGTGAGTTTAGATTTACGGATCTAAACCCTTGAGATATGATTTAATAATTGTTACAAATCCTGATAATGCATTTAATTAATTTTATTTATATAAATAACATTGCATTTCATTGAAATTCTGTAAAATTTATATTTATATGCACATACATGCTCATCGTTATCAAAAGTTCAAAGTCGAAGTCGAAGTTGTTGACCTCAGTGATATTGCCTGAGATGTCATTAACTTGTGCAGCTTCACCTCATTACCAAACTCGAAGAGACCACCGCCTATCAAAATAATCTTGAAATCGTTGAACTTGAAGATTCAATCTCATTGCTTGTACCTTGTAGCCCTTATGGTAAAACATGTTGTCTCGCTATTGTTATTGTGATGTGGCGATCATTGAAACCAAATCGAAAGTTCATCCCACTAGCAAAAATGGCACTGGACTGTCCCAGGGATTTACCCTATTTTCTTATATACCTTAGACCAATGCAATCTATGCTAGGAAAAAAACGTGTAAGCTCGTTACATGAATCGCACTCACCTAATGTAACGAAAATGATTCGAAATTGGGAAAAATAAGAGCATATTTAACCTATAGGATTGGAATGGAAAACAAGTACAAATTTTATAATTGGCCACGGTCGGCCATGACAACTTCGGTTAATAGAGTTTTTCATAGAAGTTAATTATTTTTCATATAATGACCTTTGAAAATAAGATATTTTATGGGAAGTGCCTAAAAAAAGTCGTCCTAACCGTGAGCCGAGTTAGTCCTTGGACCAAACCTTTGACGTCGGTATACAAAATTTCATCAGAATATCTCAAAAATTGCGATCTATATGTTCAAAAAAAAAAAGGGTGAATGGACAGACATCAAACAGGCAGATGCATAGACGCGTATTAGGTTTGCGCCCGGAAAAAGAAGATGTTCAGCTATATACCCTTCAATCCGTCCATTTGTCTAGTTGGTAATTTACGAAATTTCATCAAAATATCTCAAAAATTGCGATCTATCCCTTAAACAGAAGAAGTGTACAAGACGGACAGATGAGGAGATAACCTTAGATCGATCCAGAAAAGGTGGGTGTATCTCAATTATACATCTGCACGAGCTTAACGTACCCTTGTATCACAAGTGTTTTACTGTATAGTTAATTAATTCATTTTCCCCGAAACCCGTGAAGTAAGTACGCTATCGAGTGAATGAATCTTTCATTAATCGATAAAGTATTCCCTATAAGTAAGCTAGTGTTCGCTTCAAATCGTAAATGCTGTTTTTCTTGTATGTATATATGTATGTATGTATGTATGTATGTATGTATTAGACTATCCCATCCGAATAATTTTGCCTTCTCTAAATGTCTGTCTTAAATACGCGATCGATAAAGAATTTGGCAAAAATATTTTCAATTGTTTTAGTTTATTTTCTGGTCTCTTTGCCTTACGCACACACACATGTGGAGATTGAATCATACGCAATTCCAGACATAACGCGACTGCATTGCTTAAAAAATATATGCGCGCTTGGTTTCCTATTACTGTTCGAAACTCCCTTTGTTGACAAGATTTATATAATGCCTGCTGTTCACTTTATCTTAAGTGTTGAGTGTTCACCGTAATAATCAATACTTTGAAAAGGATGGAATAAATGTTGAAAATTAAATAAATATTCTTAGCCAGAAGCACAAACATTCTCGTTAATTCGGCCTCTTTCTAGATCGAGTTTTGTCAAAGCGATAAGAAATATTTCGGTCTAATTCTAGATCGATGTCGGATGCTATTCGGATACTAGTTTATTGCTTTCCTCTAAGCGCATTTTCAAATTTTTTTAAATACCAACTATGAGCTATGCACACTTGCAACGGGCATTTCTAAAAATGGAAAAAGGGTACAACGTATAACAATTTGTCTAGAAATTGAAGAATTCTTTCGTTGAGATCGTTTATCCCGCGCGGTAGAGGAGAATTCATTATCATAGAAAGTGAAAAATTTTGAAGATGTGACGTCCAGTTGAATAATTTATTTATAAATTTGCGGCTTCGCTAAGACTTTTAGCTTTCGTTCGGAAGAAATATTCACGCTTTTTAGTTGAAAAAGCCTTTGATACGAATGTGGGTGTGTTTAGATTAAATTAACTGCAGTATTTATGTGCATAGCACTATATCAATATGTCCCCGTCAAAGTTACAAACAACAACTAATGTATTATGTTCGCAATTTAGAAGAAAAAATTGTGCAATGAGGCCAATTAAATGTCACGTCATAATATTCATTTTAACAGCATGTGCTGCAAGTGTGTGCAATTATGCATGAGCATGATAAACTTCTTATTACGGTTGCATGATATATTATTGCTCAGAAATGACAACAAAAAAAAAGAAAAAAACAAAAAAAAAAGACAAAAATGTTTTTACACACATTCAAAGACAAACAGACAGACTGACAGACAGACAAACAAATAGACAGGCAAACATGGGCATAAGTATTCAGCATTCGCGTATATATGTATGTATGTATGTATGTGTGTGTTTGTGTGTATGTGTGTGTGTATGTGTGTGTGTGTGTGCTAGTGCCTTTGTGTAATTGTGTACCTATAGAAGAGCAAAAAAATGAAAATAAAAAATTGAAAATGAAAAAAAAGGAACAAACACACACAAAAATGCTGCATTGCATTGCATTACATTGCATTGCATTGCATTGCATTGTTATAATAGCAGAAGTATGTATGTGTACAAAAGAAAAGAGAATCATTTGAAAAAGAAATCTATTGTAGAAAAACATGACAAATATTCGTAAGGCCGACCGTTAATCATGAATATGAACGAAAGAGTAGTTCCTGCTGTTTATTTTTCACTTTCACACAATTTCAATTTCACAAACACATAACATATCTAGAATGGCGTTATGGCGTTTTTATTACACCATCTCTCCCTAGATCGCTTCTTCTAGAGAATGTTTAAGTTGCACTGTCCTAGCTTGCCATGAATCATTTGGATCTCATAGCTTAACATAAACATAAATTTTACATGTTTTGATTTGCATCGAAGCTGCATACATGTATTTGTGGTAGAGAAGTGCATCAGCATCGTAAATGTAGCAAGAATTTTAATTTGGCGCCACAAACTATAATGCACGAGAATACAACATAAACACACGTACACACGTTCCGCTAATAGTAAAGCATGGGTGAGCTCAGTTTCCTATATATTCACTTTGATCTGATTTATTTGCGGAATTTTTCGAATTTTTTCCCTTATATCCTATCATCAGTTGCGGTACAGAATATGTTAAGTTTCGTAGGATATATGCAGCACCTAAAAGGACATGAGTCTTATATTGTACCGATCGATTCAGAAAATGATTATAAACTTGTCTGTCCGTCTTTCTGTCTGTCTGAAATCTGTCCACGTAGTCTTGTATTCAACAAACAAATCGAGAGAGAGAGAGGAACTGATTTAAGCACATCGTGAGGTTTTATATATAATTCCGTGTCTAAGCCTCTCACGAATTGTGCACACGAAAGCGCCCATGAAATTTTTGTGTAAATATGTATAGAAATATATATATGTAGAAGTATTGGCAAATCTCAAGTTTTCTTTAGTCGTAACTGTAGCAAGCGGTTAATCGGCTAGAGGCATAACACTTATCGATTGGGCACACACCCACCATGCTGCGGCCACCACACGCCTATTTCTTCCCCTTTCCCGGTGCGTTCTTTCTGGCACCCACCCTTTTTACACGAATACGGAACACTCCCTGACCTATCTGACTGATCATATTCCAAATCAAGTCACTTTTTAAAATTAAATAAATATTTTCTGTTTACGTGACATTCTGAGCCAATTTAGTGTTTTCCTCTGTCCATCGTTTGTTGAACGTTTGCTAACATTGACCAATGAAAGTTAGAAACAAACCTATATAGTCTCTGTGTATGGAGGGATGGCGTCGACAGTCGACAGCTTGCAGTAAACAAACCGATTTATTGATAACTCTAAGCAAGTAATGGTACACAAGTTTTGACAAAAATATTTCGGTGAGTGAATGCGTTTAACATAAGGCCTCGTCAGTTTTGATACGATGACTGTAGGTATCGGGTACCGAAAGTTCGCCTCCAAAACAAATATAATTTACTTCCTTTTTCGTTGTGAACTGGGTTTTTATCGTCTGATTTCCATAATTCGTTCACGGTTTAATCCGTTCATATAGGCATTCAAAATCTCTATCATCTTAAGCAAAAAGCCTTGATAGGAAATTTGTATTTGTGTTGATAAGAACTTCTTATATGTATGTGTGTTTTCATAAACACACTAAAGCAGAGGAATACACTTAAGAAGAAGAAGCGCCTTTAAAAAAAAAAACATTAAATAATTTATTAATATATTCAAATTTCAATTATTAGATGCTTGCATGCATTTCGGCTATTTTTATACCCACCACTGTAAGATGGGGGTACACTCATTTTGTTTGTTTTTTTCATAATGAATGCAAGACTCAAAAGGAAGCTTCAAAGATTCCATAAATTAGATATTTATTCTTGATCAGCGTGAAATTCTTAATTGACTAATGGCCATGTCTGTCCGTCTGTATGATATGCGTTGTTAACAGTTTCCTGGTGGCAAAAGTGACGATATCGACTTGAAATATGGCAGAAGCATTGGAAGTTTTTGTACACACGTTGGTCTTCGGAATGGGTCAAATTGGTCGGATCACGAGTCCGCCGTCAAGCACAAAGTGAACGTAAGTTCGATTTTTT
This sequence comes from Glossina austeni, assembly GCA_000688735.1. Classification (NCBI taxonomy): domain Eukaryota; kingdom Metazoa; phylum Arthropoda; class Insecta; order Diptera; family Glossinidae; genus Glossina; species Glossina austeni. The sequence continues at coordinate 2,680,311 of KK502408.1, forward strand.
AAAAAAAAAATTTATGCAACGTGCGCAAGTTCAAAGAAGTGGAGAAAGAAGTGTAGGATCTGGCCGTAATATGCCTTCACCGATCGAATCTTCGCTATAGCTGCGGTCACACGTCAATTCTCATTAATACTCCATTCCAGTCCATCGGATTGCGAGTTGCGAGACCTCGATTATGGCGATTTGATAGTCGCAAATTAATTTATTGCGAATAATTATAAAAAAGAAAATAAATTCCATTCCATTTTTTTTTTTTTTGATCGGATTGTAACTTCGGGTCATTGTAGTGATTTAGAATTTTAATCGAATACTTTTAGCATTTAATCGATTTAATGAGGAAAACAATTCATATTGTGTTGCGATTTTGGTTGCAATCAGTAAATAATTCCACAGCTAAAGTTAAATGGATTTGTTAGTCAAATGTCGATCTATTGTTTAGTTTATCAAATCAAGTCTTTAGGGGATATTTTCGAAATTTCTCCTCATTCGCTAGCACAATGTGAAAATTAGTTCGCCAGTGTGCAAGAAATTGAAAGCAATTTACCTCCAATATTATTATTATGAATGTTTTGCGAAACGCGAAACTATTGAAAATTGAAAAGAAAACAACAACGAAAAAAAAAAAAAAAACTATTCTACAAGTATTTAAATGTTTTGATTGTGTTCTATACACAGCATTACTTACTTTACTTTTAAATAAAATTACTAAGAATTTTTCTTTCTTTCTCTAATTCTTTGGGCAGATACTTTTATATGGTTGTGTGTGTGTGTGTGTGTGCATGTGTGTGAATATATATAAATATGCACGAGTGTTTGTTTTTCGGTGTAAAATAAACAAAGTAAACAAAGGCAACAAACAATATTTCTTCTATTTTCCCATTTTGCTGCTTGCAACTTGAAGTAAACAACACCAAATTCGACTTCAACAGCAACATTAACAACACCAACAATAATAACTAAACAACAAGAAAAACAAAAACAAAAACAAAAACAATAATAATAATAACAACAATAACAAGAATAATAACAAAAACAAAAAACAACAACAACAACAACAACAACAACAATAATAATGATAAAATTAACTGACATCAGTACCTACATCAGACACAATTAAGAAAGTGGACGTTGTATATGAAACTTATACCCGTTGTCCGTCTATTTATTTGGTTTGTATCTTGTAAAGCAATCGACCAAATAGCCAGCTTTGGTGGTGGCCTTAACGCCCCAAGCGCCAATTCGGTCGACAACAACTAGCAACCAGCCAACAAAGAAGGCAACAAAAACAACAACAAATGCAAATAAGCTTATGCGCGCACCCATTATAAACAAAATAAACACTACAGCGAACATTCTTCGGCGTTCTGTAGTCATTTTGACTGTCAGTCGTAGCGTTTAGATTCTGTGGTTACTATATATATATATATATATATATATATATATATATATAATGTATATATATATATATATATATATATATATAATGTATATATATATATATATATAGATATATATATATATGTATATGTGTATGAGGATATGGCGGCCTGTAAGGAGGAAAAAGAGTTTTACAAAGTGTTAACATGCGCTAAAACTGACAATAATACCACAAGCAACGACACAACAGTAGTTGTTTGTTAAAAATACACTCCGAACACACTTTATTGGAGACTAAGAAATATAGTATAGCAGACGTAACATACGTACAGAGGTAACATATATATATATATATATATATATATAACGTTAACGCAGTCGATACCCTTTAAGAATATCGTTGTGTCGTTGTGTTACAATTCGTTTCCCTTTGCTTTCCTTCATTCGCTTTGGTTTTGTCGTTTCGTCGTTTCGTATACATTTGATATGGACCTCTCGGTGTCGGTGGCAATTGAAGATCAACAACATTCATCCGTGGATATATTATATGAACACATTCGTACACAAGTAAACACTTTACTGCATCTGGAAAGGTGGTCGAGGACTTTTAATTTATTTCTTGATGCCATTTAGTAACACTATTTACGTGGACAAATGACATAAACGTCCACCGTACACCGTACACCGTACACGTATACGTTTACATCATCTGCACGCGCGCACATATTAATGCATGTTCACGCACATTCGTACATATATAAGTACGTACCCAGGTATTTGACACATTGCACTTAAGGGCTATTCAAAGGATAAATAAATTGAAAAAAAGAAGGAAAAAAAACAAACAAACAAACAAACAAATAAACAAATAAACAAAACAAAAAATGACATGAGTAAGAAAGTTTTGCTAATCGGAGTTAGAGGTATATGTTGGTTATCAACCGTTCGAGTATGATTTACGCAAGCAACTTTAAATACGACTTTGACTTGAAGGTTTCCACAGACTTTTCATAAGTGAGCACCATTTTCGTTTTCATTATTATTTCATTTCCTTTTTTAGAGATTATGTCGTCAAGTTTGCTCTGCTTTCTCTTCACCTTTTCAATTTGCCAACGCCTAGCAGGAAAAAAGTGGAAAATTGCTCGTTCTATGAATGAAATTGTTTTGCTATTTTTCTCTTACATCTCTTATATATATATATAGGGCTTCATAAGCCATAAACGATTTATTATTTCTTAGTATTTCCTTAAAGTTCTGAATTAACACTGGATTGGACAAAGACGTAGGGTATTTGATAATCGACCTTATCCGGACTTTTAACTTAACATTATAGGAATTGCCGTGCGGTTCCTTTTATCCCTAGCATTTATAATCCTCTTCACTAATAGAATAGTGTAACTGACCCTAAGCGAGAATGTCATCGATGATCCGAATCGATCAGTGACGAAGCTTTCTTACGAACTGAATCTTTTTACAAATGGTTTGTGTGGTATTTTTGGTGCGACCTAAGAAATTTGGACGTTTCCGCCATGAGGACGCAATAGTGGATTTATTGAAAACAAAATTCGACGACCGGGGGGGCAAGGACAACAGAGATATTTAACCGTTTGAGTCCCAGACGGTTTTGAAAAAACACTGTCGAAGAATCCCAAGCAGCGCCATCGCGCTGTCTGGGTTTTATGTCGAGAAAAAAAACTACATAAAGATATAAAATCTGAACAGGGCGATCGCTCTGTTTGGTACTCAAACGGTTAAACAATTTTTACTATTACGGAGCTGGTTTCCATGAAGTCGATCTCTACTGAACTACGACTTAAATTTGAAACTGAGAATGTCAACAGTAGATAGATGACTAGATGAACAAATTTAAATCGAGACAGAATTTTCGCTTTTATACGGCATCTACAAACTAACGTATAAGAAACTTCTACTGATCTTAAAAAGAAATTCTCGATACTCGAAAAAGGGCGCCATTAATAAGTTCGCCGATTAAGAGAATTTGTGTTCGCTGTAAACTTTTATGGTAGGGGACTTTGATAATTACTTGAACCGGATTTTAGATCTTTATTTGGCAACAATATGTGAAAAGTCCCGGTATCAGATTTTATTCAACTAAACCGTTAAGGCATTTAAAGTTATTTTGCTATTTTGTGTGCGCATATTGCAATAGTAGATAACAACGAACGTACGGATAGACAGCCAGATGAACGTGGATTCCCTAATTTTTATGATTTTGTGCGTTCTAGGAAGTCAAGCAAAATGTTTTTCTTTTTTTTTTTGTTTTCTACTCCAAAACTTTTTCAATTTTGGTAGAATTTTCAAAACACATTTGAGCAAAGTAAAGCGAAATTTTAGTGGAGTGGAGTGGAGATAGTAATGGAGTGAAAAAATCAATTTGAAAGAATTCATCCAAAATATCTTGGCAACCCTGCCTCAGAAATATATGTAAAACAGAGTTGTCTTCTACGACATAATATGTTTAGTGGAATCTTTCGCAATTCTACGACATGGATAGTTCATCTGATCGTACCATAGGTACAGTTGCGAAGAAAATTAAGGAAACTGGATCTCTAACGGATTTGTGGTCGTCATATATCATCGAAACGCACGCTCAACTGAAAATATTGGTGTTGTTAGTGAATGTGGCGCAAAAGAATCAAATTTAACCGTCACATGGGGCGCACAGCGTTTGGACCTATCGACTTTACGCGAACAATCCTTAAACTCTCCTTAGACTCTTGTGAACGAACATCTGTCAAATGATGTCCGAACTATTGCCTGCCATCGGCAGACAAGTCACTAAAAGTTACCCCGAAAAGATCCAAATCCACAAGATGTCCCATGTCCCGATTCCACACATAATGACATGGTCGAAACAATATATGAAAAAAATATTTGATCGGAATATCGGTCAGAAATGTGTTTTACTTACCTTTACGTTCGGAGATACGAAATGGATAACCCTGTACCCTGTATATCGGTTAAGAGTGCGCCACGTGAAGCATTATTTAGTAAGTTAGCGGAGCGCATACGAGCGAAGACTGCTGGGGTCGGGGACAGTAGAGTGAGCAGAGAAGGTAGGAAATTTTGTTTTGTTTTCTTTTCATATAACCGGTCACTACGAGCTTGGTTCGCATATGTGTGAATGTGGCTAGGTCTAGGAAAGATTTTGAAACTTGGCATTTCTTCTTCTTCTTAGAAAGATGTTCTTTTGTGAAATAATGTGACAAGAAATGAATAAAATTTGAGAATTAAATTAAAATCGTCTGCGTATTTAAAAGCGTTTCCCCTTTGTTTCTTTGTCGTAAGCACATCAAAGTGGTAATGGTGCTATTAATCTGTTACGCTGGTAAAAGTCAACACACATTGACATACGCATATTTGTATAATTCGTAGGAATTCCTCAGCACGTTCGAAATTTTCGATTATTGAATATAGGGCGCAGTAATACCAGTCGACGTACATACATACATATGGAAAATTTAAATTCCAATATTACCTTTTAATCTTCTGAGCTTTTGTTTTTGTTGTTGTTGTTGTGCTGTTGTTATTCATTTAACATAAGTTTAAGTTTAAAATGAACCGTAAATGATACGGAATTTTATGTCTTTTAATTAACAGATATTTATTTATGTGTATTAACAAAAAAAAAAAAAAAAAAAAAAAAA
>KK502408.1:2685452-2699134 GCA_000688735.1 Glossina austeni
TTTTTTTTTTTTTAAAAAAAAAAAAAAAAAAAAAAAAAAAAAAAAAAATATGAATAAATAAATAAACAAAACCTTAGAGTTATGTGGTATAATTTTCAAGATTATTGAATAAGAATTAAGAAAACGAAAAAAAAAAAAAAAAAGATTTTGTGAAAAGTTGTTTTTCTTAATTATTTGCTTAGTTATGACAAGCGTTAAATGCAAATATATGTAAATATGCTGAAAACAGTTGGGCGATTATACCCCCGAACATGCATGCAGTAGCTTAAATGTTTGTTCGTTTGTCTATTTTTATATGGAATATTATTATTATTTTAAGCCATATACATATATATATATACAGATTTGTGGTAGAGAGAGACAGAGAGAGAGACTGGTTCTTAAATGAATTATTTTATTGGATTTGGTATTCAAAAGAATTTGCTGAGTCTTAGCAAAATTCAACTCAATAATCTTTGGCGTAAATAAATTAATAATAAAACAAGGAATCGAATTTATGAGCGCAGTGAAAGCGAACTTTAGATACCCACCACTACTATCAGCAACTCGATAATCGGCTCAACTAAGGTCACTAATGTCAGAGTGTCACCAATTATTAAAATCATTTGTTATAGCGAGGCCCGCGTAGGAGGATATCTCCAACTTTATAAGCATTCCCCCGATTTTTAGCTCAAGCTCATATCTAAGCTTGATTGATTGATTGATTGATTGATTGATTGATTGATTGATTTTAAGATAAAATTATAGGCAAACAGTTTCAATTTTCTATCCTTGACTCTGACATATGTCAGGGCGAAAGGGACATACGTACATACATTTAAGAGAGTCCATGGCGGGATGGATGTTTCCGATGCAACGGTTAGTAGAATCAATGCATTTCATTTTTCGTATACGAGTGTAACACACCCGTAAAGCGAATTCGCATTCGTCTTAAACCGAATTCTTTACTAACCACCGGCTGTTTTGTTTGTATTTAGAAAATGAATTCATCGACCTTGGCTGGATAATCCAAGTGTGCAATAATTTGGGTTAACATATGTATATAATTAAATTTTAATAATTACTTATACTTAAAGAAAATTTAAATAATGCTATCAATAACACTTGAAGCTATGAACGTCAACTTCATATGGGCGGAACCATATGAAAGCTTTGAATAATATTTTATCCCATCCCACCAACGAAACAAAATTAATGCCTACGAAGGAAAATTGGTAACAACATGTACATAATTTAGGGAATTTCATCTATTCGTTGATGGACGGAACTATTGAATAAGATAAATAGACATCAAGGCCAAATCTATATGCATTTCCCGTAACAATTCCGATTGAATTCAATACCAAAAACCGCAACACGTCGAACAAACTGAAAAAGAAGTAAAGCGAAATCGATTCAGATCTTAATGACAGTTGCTATTATATAGCAGCGGCAGTTTTCTTCGAATCGCTTCATTCGAGCGCACTAACATCGCTATCTAATATTCGCTATTGATCCTTTGTTTCGTTGAAAGATACTCGATGGATATCATACCAGATGCATCCCAAAATACGGACACCATCACGTGGCATCCACTTCAAATAGAGCCTTCTTAGGGACAAACATGGATACAAAATATTATATCTCTTGCTATGTTTAGGCAAGTTCTCGTCTCGTCTTTCAAAATGATTTTCTTCACGTTTCGTGTATTTTCTGGGCGACCAGAGCGTTCACTGTCATCGGTGTTTGTATGGCCGCGTGCAAAATCAGTAAATTACTCTTCTATCATGGAGGAGAATCTAAATGATAGGGGGAGCAAGCTCCACAATAACAACAGCAACAGCAACAGCCATAAGTTTTAACCTAACGATTGGAATATGAAATGAAATTTGATCAGGTCTATATGTCATCCATACACAAGCTCATGCTACGGGCTCATTGAGCTCGCAATTTAGCTGAAAAAATTTCAGATGCGTATTTTTACTCGTGCCATAAATGAAATGATGAAACACTTATACTTGAGTCGTTAAATGGCGAGCATAATAATTAACCTTAATTAGCCAGTGGCTAATAGGGCGTAATTTTTATAGTCAACGAATCAATTTAATTGTGTTAAATAATTGAGTATAAACAAATCAACATTAACACTGCAGCGACATATCCACGCCCAATATACATGTGTATGTACCTACGTACGTATTTATATATATGTATATATATATATGAATTTGCAATCTATCCATGGATTGATTGCGCACAAGTTTAATATACACAAACCCATTGCAGCAGTTATTAATTCAATTTTTTTCCCTTTAATTTACATAATTTAAGTTAACTCTTAAAGGTCTACTTATATGAAAGAGTTAATTTTTATATATTTATTTATTTTTTTTTTAGGTTTTTTTTTTTTTTAAAGAATTTTTACCTTTGAATGAAAGACTTTGTAGCGCAGAGAGAAAAAAGTTTTTTTTCAATTTTCTAACATCAATAGTTTCGTCCAATTAAGAGACGGCAAGCAAACTGTAATGTTTAGTTAGTTGTATGCAAATATTTTCATTTCATCTCGAACGAAAGCCATATGGTGAGCATGTAGAGGAGAGCAAAGAGAGCGAAAGGCAGAAGGTATGTGAGGACAAATTGAAGTTAAAACTAGTTCGCTCATATTTTTGTACAAACAATTTTTGATTACATAATTACTAGCAACAAATAATAACGGATCCATTGCGGCGACGTAAATGGCTGCATGTCCAACTCGAAATGTTTTTCGTCGTTCACGTTATAAGCATAGTTTTGGTAGCTTCTCGCCCATAAGTGATAATCAAGGGAAATCAGATGAAGCTAATCAATCGAAAGTGGTGTGTGTGTGACTATGTTGCGGTATTATGCACGCAAGCGTTTGTGAAACACTGTCAAGCAAGCAGTTCATGACTGTTTTCAAACTTCAACGCAGGCAGAAAATGTCTAGAGAACCATTTTATTCTCTTCCTTTTTCCGGTCATCTATAGAGCAACGCAAGAAGACGACTTGTGGTTGAACTGCACCACTTTAGAAATCTACAACAAATCGAAAATGAAACAATAGGTTGTTAGCGAAAGTTCTGCGAAATTCATGGAGAGCATTGCGAAAGCTTCACACGTCGCGTTGTCCACGGAAAATTTCATTATAAGTCACAAGTTATACAAAGAGAATAATTTATGGGAACATGAGTTCGGAATGAGAGAAAGGCTTCTCTGGAATATGCCAAAGCATTTTGAATTTCAAAAAAATTTAACAACGAACCTGAGGTCACATCTGAATTGTGAAGTAGTTGGAAGCAGATCATACCCGTATGAGCAGAACTTTGCTCTCTCGCTCGCGCAGATCGACAGAATAGACAGATTTTTTATTTGTCTCGTGAAGGAGAATAAGTTGCGTAAATGGAGGCGGACTCGTGTGATTTTTTCTGAAATCTTGGAAACTATATGTTATTCCTTTTCGAAGATATCGACAAATATACACACACATATTATTATTATATATATATTCTATATATGTGCTAAAAAGCGTGGAAACCAAAAGTAAACTAATATCATAAGATATTGTTATCAATAATGGGATAAACATTAATGTCGGCATTGATTTAAAATTTCAAGTAAATATTTGTCATGGCCATCTGAAAGTTTAATGCAACGAAGATAATCTTCGTCGGCCAATTGCGTGTGTTTCGATTTTTAGAGCTCGAAGGTATGTTAAATTTGTTCAATCAATTGTTACAGAAAGAAATATGATTATGTGTATGTGCGCGAGTGTGTATTTCAGCTCTTTGTCAATCGTCTAAAAGGTATTTCAACATAGGATCAATACGTCTTCGATAACAAGCTTGTGTTAGCTGAAATTTCTGAAAGGAATTTTTGAAATCCTTTAGATCGCGGATTGAAAGGTTTTATGAAAGATTCATAAAAACGTGCCGAGCGATATATGGGAAATGTAGGAGAGCGATTGTAGCTTTCTAATCAAGCGTCAAGCAAGAGAAGCTCTTCCCGAAAGAAAGGTTTTTTTTTTTTTTTTTTTTTTTTTTTTTTTTTTTTTTTTTTTTTTTTTTTTTTTTTTTTTCAAAGGTATATATATTTATATGTATATATATCTTCATATCGATTCATGTGCTGTTCAGCAATAATAAAATGACATTGCATGAGTTTGCCCTCTGGAAGTCCAACTCACAACTAAATGCTCTTAAATATAAAGCTCTGTTAAGTGCTCAACAGAGCTATGTTGGGTTCTTGTTCTTGAGTTCTGTTCAGTAGCATAGATCGGTAGATTTCGTTCTTTAGTCCAATTTGAATTCACTCTTCAATTCCGTAAGAAAAACATTTCGTATCTATTTAGCTCGATTTGATTTTTTTCTCTGTGTATTCGCTTATTCGGGGCACATTATGTTAACGTACGCGAAAGTAGGCTTGATAAGGATTAAATGGAATTGCGGAGACTTAAGGAGACTCGAGCACCTCTCAGGAAAATACATTTCGTTTTTATACAAATTCTGACAAATAGTTTCTGTAAGTGTTACAAACGCAAAGGCATAATTAGTTTGCTAACATCGCCCTCGTATTGGATATGAAAATATTTTATTAAAAAATTAATGAGTTTTATATCGCCTTCTGTCGTTATTACCGTTGGCGATTGCATTGAAAACGAATTTGTAGATAGATAGTCGAATGAATGAAAAAGTCAAACCAACAACAAGACGAAAATAACTATTCGATGTGAGAGAGACAGAAATTTACTTACAGTTGTTATTGCGATTGTTATTATTATTATTGTTGTTACTATTGCAGTTCGATTGTTAAAAGTAAATATTTATTTGTTTTAAATTTGAAATTTTTGAAATCGAACGAACGAGCGAGCGAGCGAGCAAACTAAAGAAAATAAACAAATTAGGACCGATTAAGTGCCACGCTATACAAGTAAACTACTCAACACGAAACGTTTTCACACACATCATACAAATGCGTTTTTCTTCTTCTTTTTTTGGTTTTTCGTAAACTAATTTCAGCAAAAATAATTGAACGAGAAAATTCTATGAAAAGTTGATCGCATTTAAATTTTTGAGAAATTTGAAGAACTTTTCAACATCACTTGCTTAGAAAGGCAATTCACTTTCTGAACTTGAATCGTTCATATATATATATATATATGTATATATATATCTTTGCCTTTAATTACGATATTTGGCATAATTATTAGTAATAAACAATTGCTTACAAATGCATATCAGATCGGGAACTGAATGTTTATGGCTATGTTTAGAAGAATAAATTTTTCGAAAAAAGTGAGAGACAGAAGAACAGAGAGATTTGACCTTGACAATATTCTGTCACTCTCCGCGATTTACGTTTCGTATGAATGGTGATCAGTTTAGGACTCTGTTAGCAATTTCGCTGCTTCGCATTTCATCGTTCCCTTCAGCGTGTAAAAAGCCAGTGAGATATTTTTTTGTTGCTCTGCCACGTCGCATATTTACATACCTATGGACGTCTTTAGATCTTTTCAGCACAACAGCAATTGTCATTGCAATATATTTTCAATCTGGCGCGTACGCGTTTTCACTAAATCTAAAATCAGAAAGTTGTAGCTCAGAGATCTCCATTTCAGGTAATCAAACATATCAACTTTCTGTCTCCGTTAGTAATTGGACAGAGGCATAGACTTTTATCTTCATAGTCTCTGGCTATTTATTAATAGTAAACATAGCATTTCTCTAGAGAACTCTTCTCGATAAATCTTTTCTTTTCACATCTGTAGTGTAGATTAGTATGAGTCTGTAGCAATTCTTCAAAATATAGCCGTAATAATCTTTTTGATGATGAGAGCATTCGGAAGTGTATAATCGCATTCGAATTTATCTCATGAGATATTTTACTATTCACTTATCTATTCCATTCTATTGCACAAATTGAAGTAAAGAAATTTGATAAAAAATGGCAATCAATTGCAAATCGAAATTTTTTATCAGGCCTTAGCGCGATTTAAAAAAAAAAAACCACTAAGAAAACTATATTCGGTTTGCGACCGAATCTTTTATGCACATCACCCTGTTACCCTGTGAAAGATAGAAAAAAAGCTATTTATTGCAGTTCATAAGCAATGGGCAAAAGATACGGAGAGCAAAAATGTTCGCACCTTTTCTCTGCATAGGCATGTGAGCATGTGTGTAGGTGTGCCTTTGGATCAGTTTGAGTCGTTTTAAGTCTCTTTTGCAAATTTTTAGGAGATATATCCTTCCTTACGATACGACGCAAGTGAACATATGGACATATGGACGAACTAACCAACGGACAAATGGATAGACGAACAAGCGAGCACGCCGAGCTGCATTCTATATGGTTCTTAAGCGTGGTCAATTTTTTCCATTTTTATACAAATACTACGTGATGGTCCATAGAATATGCGTTCAAATTTTTGCACATTTATCTGCTTTAGTTCAGGAATAGTGAGTAAAAAAACCCTCAAAACTCTCGTTTCAAAACAGAGATATTCTCAGTTTGCTCAGTTTGCGTAGTATTGTAGGCGCATCCTTCTACCGATTTCGAACATTGTCAATACCAACCTGCCTGCAAGAACTTCCAGTGTTTCTGCCAAATTTAAAGACGACAGCTTCATTTTGGAGTCCAAGCGAATGTCTTAAACGGACTTTACACAGACGGAGTGATGGACGTGATAAATTGATTCAGAACTCGATGCTGATCAGCTATATATATATATATACTTAGTGGGACATCTGAAAATGAATATAATCCTCATCCATTGGTGATGGGTATAAGAATCCACCCTTACCAACAAACAAGCTAACCGCAATTGAAGAAGAAGAAGATAAAGCAGTGTTATGAAAAGCTGGCTGATATGCTTAAGATATAGGTTGGATTTTGAAAGTGATTTCACATTAATTGCTGCTATCGGAAATGGGTGAAAAGCATAGGGTAACAGATGTTAAAGAATATATCAACGGTCTCTCCGCTAGTCAGTGTAACGTTACCAAGGTAAATAATATAATCAATAATCCGTAATCTTTTGGTAGTAAGTATGAAACTACGCTTAATATGGTGATTGTTGCTATTGTTGTAGACATAAACGCTATCTGTCTATCGATCTGGATATGTGAGTATACGTATGTGTACGTTTATGTGTGTGCGTGTGTGTGTGTGTGTGTGTGCTTGTGCATGAAAATGCATATATATATATATATATATGTATATATATATATATATATATATGTATTTGAATGAGAATGTGGGTGAACTTGTTAAAGCGATCGAGGCCATAACCGTTAAAAAAAAATGAAAACAAACAAACAACAGCAAATACATAAATATATTAAAAGAAAACCACAAATTCTACAACAAAGACGACAACAAAACAGACAGCCATACAAACGAATACACGAATGCCATACTAAACCAATAAAATAACAAAAAATAATTGCAATAATAACAACAACTGTTAAAAAAATATTTCGTTAGTGTTGATTTCAACAAAATTGATAAATTTAAAATAGAGTAGAGCGAGTTTTGGTTTGTTTTTTTTTATTTTTTATTATTATTATTTTTTATTTATTTTTTTTATTATTTTTTTTTTTGGTAATTCTTTATAAGTTGTTGTTATTTTTTGTTATATTTTCAATTTCTGAAATTGTCATATTGCGTTTAGTATATTTGTGTGTGTGTGTGTGTGTGTGTGTGTGTGTGTGTGTGTGTGTGTCTGTATATATAAATATATATAAATGTGTGTGTGTATGCTTTAATTCTTCGACGCTTAAAACGAAACCAAAAAAACAAAGAAATCCAATAAAAACATGGCCAATAAACGCAAAAAAAAAAAATAAATAAATGAATCAAACAACAACCAAAACCAACAGAATAACGACTGACCAAAATGACAACCAGCACAAAAACGAAAAAAGCAACAATAGCAACAAAAATGCGCAAAAAACCCTAAAACAGCATGTAGTTCATAAATAACGTTTTCATTTCGATCGCAACACCAACAACCACCAGCACAGAGCGGACATAACCAATGAACAGACGGACAAGCACACAGACAGACAGACAGACAGACAGACAACTTGCAACATAACCACTACAATAAAACCAAACATTCCAATTCAAAAAGATACATTTATGTATCTGTGTGTGTGTACGTAGGTGTGCGTATGTGCACATAGCTGTGTTTGTATAGTTAAAAAAAAAGCACCGCTGCTTAGCGGACATATAGGAATCTTTCCTTCTCAATAAAATCGATTCAGTCTCTAATGCTATTCCCCAGAAATTGGTATCTACTGCTCTCTTCTTCTATGAGACAGGGAGAGAGAGAAGTAGATACGGTTAACAATCACATTACATAGTACACGTGCGTATTATATCGTCGTCCGTATAGATATCAACATATCCACTATAGTTGCCGGTTTTAATTGTAGATGACAATCGTTGTACATTGCATTGGCGTTCGATGTTTCAAAGTTAAAGGAAAACAACACGCATTTACACAACAACAGTCATAAATTTTTGGTTAAACACATGCATAGCACATCAGAGATTTTCAAACTTTGCCTTATCCACATCGCTGTACTGCACACTCTTTTCGATTATAACCAACGCATCGAAGCATATTATTAGCGTCTATATAACAAAGTTTCATAGCCGATAGTCTCAGATGCTAGTACTTTAAGACTTTACGCTTTGAATGTATTTCTCTGGCTAAATAAACCATAATAATAATAATAATAATAATAATCGTAACAAAGTTACAAGTGTGCCAGCGATTCGAGTACTTAACCATGTGATAGTTAGCGAAAGTTTGTCGACAAAATTTTATCCATAAAGTATTTCGAATTTCACAACAATTCTACAAAATTTCTACACTCGCGACTTGCACATTTCATTATTTTCCCTCAATTCAACCCTATCCTTATAATCGCAAGTCCGTCCATCGGTCCAAAGAAAGCAAATAAGTAATAAAGACATTGTCGGACGTCATTAGAGATTGAATTCAATATAAAACTGAACAGGATTTCATATTCTCACGGACTACTACTTTGGTTCCCTTGAGAGGTACTTCAAAGCCTATGTTTTTGAAAGATATATATATCATATATTAATTTGTGAATCTTAATTATCTGCATTTAGTATTTCAAAAGCAAAGAGCGCAAGATTAGACTTCCATTCGATAACATCCTCGTTAAAAATATATTCCTATTAATGTCTTAAAATATTTATCAAAACGTTAAGAAGTTCACTTCAAAAATGGGACGAGTCTTTTACACCATCATTGGCTGTATTCTTGTAAAAGCATCAGGTCATAGGTATGTAGTATCGTTTTTTCCATATGAATTAAATTTTTTATACTGTACACAACACCACTTGTAGTAGAGAGTGTATTAGGTTTGTACCGACATATGTAACAACGAGATGGACTTAAGATAGGCCGAACTTTTATTAATCAATCAATCATGAATTTAGAATCATGTTCTGAACCGATCTAAGCTTGCTTATCTGTCTGTCTGTCTGTCTGTCCGTCTGATATCACTCCATGTATCCAATTTGTCAGGTATTTTAATAAAATTTAGTACAATAACGTGTTTTGATGCAAGCGCAAAAGCTATTGAAAATAGTTTTGTTCGGTCTACTTTCTCTACCATTCCCCATGTAACGCCGTTATTTGGAAAGTAGTTGTACTGGAAAAAATTGCAATTTTCAAAATTTCTCGATAAAAGTTGTTGAGTAACATTATTTCGTCATTTTGAATTGGTATGTAAAAATTTGGTTCGGCTGGGGAAATTTTTTGAGCCCACTCTCCTATAACCGTTTCTACGACAACTGCATCTTTATGTAGTAAAAAGAGCTAATTTTCGGTATTTGATGATAAAAATTGATTCATAAATTAAATTGACAAGAAAATCAATTTTATCAAATTTGGTCCGCCCAGGTCTATTTTTTGAATACCACCCCATATAAGAATTCTCAGGATTTATAAATGTTGTTGTATGTTAATGTTTTATGATGAAAATTTGCTTATACTAGTAAAAATTATGTGGGCCCAATTTGAACCATATAGATCCACTTCTTCGACTCCATTCAGAAAAAGATTTAATTTGTAATATTTTATGATCGACAATTGGTCCATAGGGACATAGTAAGTTTAACACAAAAAGAGGTACTGGTAAGAAATTTGTATCACACATGGGTCTACTCTTTAAACCCTAACAAACATAGAGGTTATCATGGAAAAAACAAACCGCTTTCATATGGAGAGAAAGCCTCTTTTGCAGGCTTTTATGACAGAGACTGAAAAACAATCCAATTTTTAGGAAGTAAATTAAGTTTGCTTTGCTTGCTTCGATCACGTTATGTGATGCTTTACGCATCTTCCAATATGCGGGCTTTGAAGAAAGTATGCCTTCGCATGAAAGTGATGTGTAATTTTTGGTGTCTCGTTATCAAAACTTCATAAGGCAAAGTGGTGTAGGGTATCTACAGATCGGCCTTACTAGACTATAATGTTTTTATGTTCTTCTTAATAAATATATGTTTATTTTATTTAACGACACGATGTGTGAGAACGATTTTTACGTTTTCCACAGATTTGTTTTTGTAGAAATAATAAAAAAAGAAGAAGAGTAATTGTTTCCCCTTTGGGAACAACGAGGACATATTATTATTATTTATTTTTAGTAAATTGTCCATGAGAAACGCACGTGATTTTTCGATTAGCATGAATAGCGAGACCAATTTAGACGCTACTGCCAATTGTCTGTCTATTTGTCTGACATTTTGCTAAATATGTTCAAACCACGATTAAGGGTTGAATTTCTGATGATCAGAGAAAAAGATTTCATCTTAAATAATTTTTATCTCATTCGTTGATTTAAATTCAAAAATCAATTAAATTAATTTACGGATCTGTTTGTAATTCGCAGTGCGCAGCTGGTAACTTCCCCCTCTTTTTTTTCAAAACTTTAGCACTTTAGTTAGTTAAGTAAGACAAATATCAGTTTTGTAAAAATTCCCGAGTTACTCCGATTTAACTCCAGATTTAACTCCTTGTGATCTTCGCTGAAGTTACGTATTAAAGAAAAAAATAGAAAAAAAAAAAGTAAATAATAAATAAATAAATTAAACTTAAGTCTATTTCAACTAGTTTGCCATTGTCTCATGGAAAGGCTGTGCAAAGGGGTGGTTGTGTAATGGTTTAGATCGTTTTGCTTTTGTTTTGCGATTAGATTGCACAAGTTTTCGAATCCGTAGAATGTCAAGCCCTAAGAGACCCTAAGAGAACGCGGACGGTATTTTAATTTTAAAAAGCGTTTCTTTAAACGCAACTTAATAAAGTATAATATTAAAAATTTATTCGCATCGCGGCACAAATACACATGTTTGTCGCACGTATGTCGGCCTAAAAGGCAATTGCTTCCCTTTTTATTTTATTTTATTTTAAAAGATATCTTGCAAATTATTTATTCAATGCACATCTTCGAGCTACAAAAAAGATTTAAGACAATATTGAAGAAGAAGAAGAAGAAAACAAAATAAAAAAAATTAAATAAATGAAACAACAAGAGAAAGAAAAAAGATTTAACAACAATAACAAATATACACAAACATACATTGCTTTGCCAAAACTTTGACGGTAAAATGACATTTGTCAAACAAATAAATGTAGAAGAAAAACAACAAAAACAACAAAAAAAAACAAGAAAAAAGTCAAATGACAGATTGACGTGACTTTTAGCAAAAGACTTTCTTCATGGAATTGAGAAATTTTGCGCACATTAATTGTTTGACTCGCCTCGTTTACGGATAATGCAAACATTGCGAAGAACACTAGTGTTCAAAAAAATGCTTCGAATCGAAAAATTCCAATTCAATCAAAATAGTTGACTAAATTCTTGAATTAATTATATCATCATAAGTGCAAATGAGTTTCTTTCTTATCTATTTTTTCTTTCTTTTCTTTATAATTAATTATATCATACATTACTTATTCTGAAAAATGTATTAAGTTTATGCGGTGTCAGTCTGTCCATTCACTTATCATGTATATTTACGTAAGTTCATCATACGTTAAGATTTAAAGTTTCGAGATATTCTTCTTTAACACTTGATATGCTGGCATGTGTTGTCTAGAAGACGAACTTGCTGAAAGTGGATTGGATCGGACCGACTATTGCATGACTATTTTCCCATCTTATGCCGTATAATGGAAAATATATAGTTTTTGAAAATCAATTTTCGGAAATTAATCGAACAGTTCGTTCAGTAATGAAGGGACGCTTCAGTTCATCACGACGAACAGTTAGCTTTGCATGAAGAAAGTAAAAAAAAAATATGCGATCATCTTATAATCAGGACGCAGTTTTAACTGAACTTGTTGACGTAGTAAGGGGATATTTGAAGCAATTTTGTAACAACGTTTGTCAGTTATAGCTCACGGAAAACGTCATGTTGCGGGCATACGACGAAAGCGTTGACCAGTCTGATTACGTGCATCTCAGAAACGCGCTTTCTGTGCGTAATCCACTAGCATCTATAGATTCGGTATCACAGACGCATGGATTTGAACAAACCGACAACGCAACAATATGCCCCTCAAGCTTGGTAAAGCGTGGCATTATTGAAAAAAAAGAAAAATACTTCACAGAGTATTGTGTTAGGTGTATGGGTAGCCATTCATTCATACCCTTCAGTTTATTGGCCCGAAAAATGAAAATTTCTAACATAACCTAATGAAAGTGATTTTAATTATATGATGCTTAAGGATTCTTAAGAATTGTTTCAAGCATGCCGCTAAGGTAAACACTGAAACGCTAAGAATCAGAATGAATATTACGTTGAACGTTTTCTTTTCTAACTGACTTTTGAAACTATTTGCGACAACTTCTTTCGCACCACTGTAACAATGTTTTTTTTTTATGGAAACATGTTGAGATATGCATATAGGCACGCGTATATGAATATTTGTGTATAAATGTGTGTGCGTGTGTGTGTGTGTGCGTATGAGTGTGTATGCATGTTTAAAATCATATTTAAAATAAAATATGCATTTAAATGTAAAAACCCGCGCGACCTCTAAATGTGGTTTAGCTCAATCAGTACGCGATTTAAAGCGTGGGAAACGAAAACGCTAATAATAGCGGAGCGGTAAAAATTCAATAAAAGGTTTTTTTTTTTTTCATTTTCATTTTCTTTTTTTTTTTTTTTTTTTTTTTTGTCAAATAAAAGCAAAACTCATACATAGATATACGTGTGCATATGAAAATGTATGTATTGACGTTCATATTTGCATAGACAGGTATTGAAGTGCATATACAAACCATCATCGCCATTTAAAGGAAGGCAAACAGTTATTAAACGCTGCTGACATAAACATAAACAATTCACTAACGTACACATACCTGTAAATGGAAAAAGAATAGAAAACAAATCATCGAATTAGTAAATTATGCATATAATCATTAATTGGTGATCAAATATAAATTCATTGGTCAGTTATATGCTTATTTATATCTATATATATATATATTCCTTAAAATTAGATTGCCATCTGAAGTTTTGAAAATGATTATATATTTGGTAAAATTGTTCAATTATCAAATAATAAAACATATATCAATACATATATATATGTACGCATGTATTTGAATGTATATATATATATATATATATATATATATA
>KK502408.1:2699234-2746154 GCA_000688735.1 Glossina austeni
TATATATATGTATATGTGTGTGCATGTATATGTTATAGCGCCACAATAAGTTTGTCACCATCTCTTGACAAGTATGGTGAACATAATTGTCGAACTTGACACTCGAGTGATTCATCAGCACTTCTGATTATCAAGCGTTTACTGCCGCTGCTTGAGCAGTTGACTTAATTGGGCATAATATTCTAGCAATGATTTTTTTTATTTTGTTTTTTTTTTAGTTTTAATTTTTTTTTTTTTTTTTTTTTTTTTAATTATAAACCACATATTATTGACAACAATTATATTGTTGTTGTTGTTGTTGTTGTTGTTGTTGTTGTTGTTGATGGTTACACACGCACTGTAAATACCTTATTTATGCATCATTACTGTGCGTGTGTTAATTTTTATACCGATCACCAAAACTTAGTTACATACTCCTCAGCTTGTCACATGACACATTTGCAACATTCTGAATATGTAATTAATGCGGTATATTTTTGAAAAATTGGCCAAAAAAATGTAGAAAAAACTCTTGCAAGTTATTGTAAGAAGAAGGACTGACATTCAAAATTGGCCGAAATGGTCAAAGGTTAAACGCCTATCATAAACCCACAACGGTAACAGCTGTGTTGTTAAAAGTGAAAACACGGATTGTTTTCTATTCCCTATAAACTACAAAAACAAGTAAGAACATTACAGTCGAGTAAGGCCTATATGTAGATACTCTACACTACTTTGCCTTATGAAGTGTTGGTAACGAGACACCAAAAATTACACATCACTTTCATGCGAAGGCATACTTTCTTCAAAGCCCGCATATTGGAAGATGCGTAAAGCATCACATAACGTGATCGAAGCAAGCAAAGCAAACTTAATTTACTTCCTAAAAATTGGATTGTTTTTCAGACTCTGTCATAAAAGCCTGCAAAATAGACTTTCTCTCCATATGAAAGCGGTTTGTTTTTTCCATGATAACCTCTATGTTTGTTAGGGGTTAAAGAGTAGACCCACGTGGTCCAAATTTCTTACCAGTAATTTTTGTGCTAAATTTACTGTGTGCCTATGGACCAATTTTTGATTATAAAATATTACAAATGAAATCTTTTTCTGAGTGGAGTCGAAGAAGTGGATCTATATGGTTCAAATTGGGCCCAAATAATTTTTACTAGTATAAGCAAATTTTCATCATAAAACATTAACATACAACTACATTTATAAATCCTGAGAATCCTTATATGGGGTGGTATTCAAAAAATAGACCTGGGTGGACCAAATTGGGTAAAATTGATTTTCTTGTCAATTTAATTTATGAATCAATTTTCATAATGAAAGACCGAAAATTACCTCTTTTTACCATCCATCAGTTGTCGTTACAGGAGAAGGGACTCAAAAAATTTTCCTAGCCGATCCAAATTTTTCATGTCAAGTTGGAATGACGAAATTCTATTACGCAGTGAGTTTAGTCGAAAAGTTTTAAAAAATTGCAATTTGTTTTCTAATTGGAGGAGTGGTCGAAAAAGTGAACCGATCCGAATCATTTTTAATAGGGTTCGTTATTCGGTCAAAACACGTCAATGTAGAAAATTTCATCACAATGTCTCTGCAAAAATTGCGACCTGTAGGTTAAACACAAATGTACATGAACAGATTTCAGACAGACAGACAGACAGACAGACAGGCTAAGATGGATTCAGAGAATAAAAGTTGCGCTTGTCTTATGCCCTTTTGATTGTCCACACAAACTTAACGCACGCTGTGCCTATCACAAGCGGTGTACGGCTACAATTTCTCTTTTAATTTAAGTTTTTCCCTTTTTTTTAAGATAAACGCGATGGGTATCCTAAGATTCAAACACGTCTAATTTTTGAATTGACTTTCATGAAACACAGTTGAATATGAGCAAATGAAAAATCACGTCTAAGATCTAAAGAGTTTCATAACTTTTGCTTTTAATTCGGAATATACTCACTCGCTCACCGGTCATCATACGGTTCTCAGTTACCGACCTATAATACGATATGAAAGACAACAAGTAAAACAACCGAATCTTTTATACCCATCACCACCGTGTACTCACAAAAGAAAAAGAAGTAAATTTCCATACTCTATAATACCGGGTGGGCGTGGCTGATTTGTTCTATTTTCAGAATAAAAGTGAAAATTCAACAAGCAAAAAACACGGAAAGGAAAAGTTTTCACAAGTTTTTGTTACATGGGCACGTGGGCGGTGTAGGCGTGTTATTTGAAAAGGTTAGGTCCTTTTTAATTCTTTTGGAAGCTTGTAGGCGATCTCTTCATTTGCGCGACCAGGAAAATATTTGCGACAAACATTACACAGACAGACCGACGGAAGGACGGACATTCTTAAATTGATTCAAAATTTGATTTTTATCAATAATATATGTATATATATATATATATATATATACTTTCTGGCTGGTCTCCTGAATGTTCCTGCTGGACGTTGCAAACATCATCCTTTGGGGATGGACACAAAATCGAGTGATAATAAAATGAGGGATAAGTGTAATTAAAAAATCGAAAAACCAAAATAAAAATACAAAAAGGAAGTAGACTTATAAGGGCAAAGGAAGTACATTACACAACTCATAAACATAAGTGCCTATATATGTCATAAACATATTCTGTATTCCTCATTGATTGCATTCGATTTATTTAATTACGATTACAACAGATTTATAAGGGTTTAGAAAACATTTAATAAACTATGTTCACTTTATTGATATAAACCTTGCACTCAATTTTACATTTTTTAGATTTTAGCTTAAGATGAAATAATTTCAAAGCGACTACAAAAATTTAAGAAAGAGACGGACTTGATGACCACCAAGTTTAGTAAACCGAACATACGCCATTACTATGGTCTTTGGCTCCTTACGGAGTAGCTGACGTATGCCCGTAGAAATTTGGAGACGAAATAGTCATCAAACCATTTCGCATGTCTTCAACTTTGTAGAACCACCGACATGCGCTAATCGAAAGTGGCCACGTTTGGAGAATACGTTGGGTGCGAGAAAAGCTCGCAGCTCAAATTGAAAATCAGTTCTTAAATTGCTTCCCATGCGGACGAATGGACATATGCAAATTTCGATCGTCCTCAAGACTACAATTTTTTTACAAAAAATTTCGCAAACCACCTTGAAATGAACGCGTCGTGCGTGCTTTACGGAACAATTAGGCAACAGACTGAAGCAATTCCAACGAAAAAAAATTCTCTCATAGTTTCGTTGAAATAGCAAATGCGTAGCGAATAGGGGAACGAAAAAAAAAATCTTTTTTAAGTTTTTGTAATCAGGGTAACCTTAAGAGTCGATCCCTTGAGTTGACACAGAGTTTTTATCTTTTCTAAAAGATGAGTTAATTTCACGGCAGCCTCAAATCTTTATTAGAAATGAAAAACAAGGAAAATATAAATAAAACAAAAAACCAAATCGCGCCTTGTGTTTGCAAATATACAAATTTGTATTTATTATATATCACATACATACATACATACATACAGTGCGTGTATAGTTGCGGCAAAATCACATATTGTACAAAGCACACTACAAGAAAAGATCTCAGTGTAAAGGTACTGTACTCTTGACCAACATGGCTAGAGCAGTCTGTTAAGCCTTTTCTATGCATAAGTCTTTGTCTGTAAGAGCAAAGCTTATTTCAAAGTTTCCTTATAACGGTCGTTAGTAAAACTTTCAACGTATATACCTATATATATATATATATATATATATATGTTTTTTTTTTTTTTTTTTATTGTCTAAAATTATTCTTTGTTTTTCTTTTTTAACATTATCGGGACAATGGCCCGAATTCGTGTAACACGGTGACGATTAGAAGGAAATACGGAAAGAAAAATGCATAAGAAAGCTGCGGCCGTAGTCTAAGGGATTCGCCCGATCGGCAAGAGTAATTCGGTTACCGACTAAGCACTCACTACTGCTGGGACCGAAGAAAACACTTCTATTTTTTAGATTTGAACTCGTGAGCACTGACTTGAGAGTCGCGGTTGTTATCTACTAAGCTACTCACGCGGCTTAGCTGAAATAAACTCTTAAGTAGTCAAGCATGCTGCCGTCTCAAGTAGTTGTCAAAATGTTTAATTTCCCACACGTAGTGGTCTAGCGGTGTAATTGTACTTTAAGGCGTTGATTTTCCAAAACCTTCTGTTACGTAACTTCTACAAATTTTCATTGTTTTCATTCGATTTCTTCAGAATATCTTTAAAATCGCATTCATTATCATCTCGGGTAGCATGAAGTGTGATGAGGATTTCAGAGTCAATAATTATGTGAATGCGTTGTTGTTGGGAAAAAACGCTACGTGCTGGCTGCGTGCTAGCTATAGACATGAAGGTAAGAGTTACCTGACATCCCCAGATTATGAGGGAAAAAATAAATCGTTATCAAGGCGTTATCATGTTCGCTTGTTGTAACGATAATGATTGTATGGGGATTAGGACGACTTCTTTACATGCTTCATTTCGTTTCATTTGTTCTTGTTGTTGTTGTTGTTTTTGTTGTTTATTATATCGGATTTTTATTGAAATACATTAGTGGTCGGTACCTAGTAGTTTATGCTATTTATTGCCCAATACGAATGTCCACTCATTTCAAGTTCGATTTCGAGTGTTTTTGTTTATCCGCTTAACCGCCCCTTCGTTAATTTACATATACATGCATATGTATATATGTTGGTTGATTTTAAGTAGAATGCAATTTATTTAAATTAGAATTTAAATTTTCAATGTTTTACATTTTACAATAATAATAAATCAATGTTAACACTTTTGATTATACACATTTATTATACGTGCATTTACATAAATTGTGACTAACTATGCTAAGACACTTGTCAGTTTAATTCAAATGCTATTTTATTATCGCATAGCATTCATTGCATTCAATAGTTTATCATTCATTTAGTTATTAATTACAATTATTTGCGCTCACATTTATTAATCTCTTGTTTTTTTTTTTTTTTTTTTTTTTTTTTTTTTTTTTTTTCTTTTTTTTTTTTTTTTTTTTTTTTTTTTTTTTTTTATTCACATCTGTATTATGGTCAGTTATTTTTTTATTTTTTATTTATTTATTTATTTATTTNCTTTCCAACGAGCATAAATCTGAAATTGTTTGATCGTTACTTTACGAGAAATCGACCAGTGCAGCCATCTACCGAAAAAATAATGGATTTCTTTTTCCCCAACCTAATATTTGCTAACTACTTGGGATTGAGAATTTTCGCAGCGGTTTTTTTGATATTTAGAAACGATCAGAGAAGGATTTTCAACTTGAAAAGTGTGAATGTGTGTCATTCTCTGCATAGAAAATCGATCGAGGCAAAAATTCAAACATATTTTTCATATATTGCACCCTACATCACTTGTGATACAAGACATATCAAGTTTGTGTGGACGTAGATAACCTAACCTTCTATTATCGATCTAAGCTTCTGCCTCCATTGGTCCATGTATTTTTGTGCTCCGCCTACAGGTCGCGACCTTTGGGATATTTCGATGAATGTTACTACACTGACATGCTTTGACCCAAGGACGAACGCTATTGTAAAACGTTCGACCATTTCCCAAAAGAAATTCAATTTTCAAAATTTTTCAACAAAACTCCCTGGGGATTAGTTTTTCCTCATTCCAAGTTGATATGAAAAATTCGCTTTGGTTTGGCTTCGCACGGTTGCTATGAAAACGGAATTTTTTAATCGTAAACCGATCTAATTATCATTAGGAGTTAGCTTTAGATAATTAAAAGAATTATGCAGAGAACGAACCGTCGGACCGAAGGTGGTCGCTGCCATAGAGTTTGGCGCATCGAAAATTCCTATCCCTACTGGCTGCGCGTACGGCAAAAACCTTTAAAATGTGCGCCCCTATGTTGTGGTCGCTTTCCTCCTTGATCAACACTGGACATTCCACCTCAATTGCTCACTTATGGACGATGGGACGGGGGAGAGGAATCAAACGTCTAATCAAGTTGTAAACGAGTCCATAATGCACGGTTACCTTCAAAATTCGGCAAAACACCGAGCATTACCTTAGATGGCGTTAATTCAAGTAAAATGCGTTCAACGCTTGCGAAAAATTATTCCTTTTGAGAAAAAAAAAAAAAAAAAAAAAAGGCAACGAAAAAAAAAAAAAAAATACTAAAAATAATAAATAAATAAATAAATAAATCTTTACTTATTTCATCACAACGGATGAATGGGGTCATTGTAGGCATTTTTAGCAAAAGCCCTTAATTGCACCTCCCTGCGAAACGAAATGACTTTTAAGACTTAATTACTTAATTTTCAGTACCTGCTGAGCGAACTGAACGGCAATTAATTGGAAAATTTCATGTTTTTTTTTTGTCATGAAATATTTAATTGTTGATGATATCATCTCAAAAATATATCATATATGTAAAAAATATTTATATATATATATATATACATAGATATGTATATATGTATACGCATTCGTATATCTACATACGTACGTGTACTGTGTAAAACCACTTCTTTAATAACATAATTCAAGAGTAACGGGGCGGGAGCAAAAAACTGACCAGACAACTGTAAAGACAAGTGTTACGTTGTTGACGGCATTGGCGATGACGATGACGATGACGATGGCGGTGGCGGTGGCGCTGGTGCTAGTGCTGATCGTGATGGTGGTGGAATAATTAATTGAATATTTTTGCTATTTTCAGTTGAAGCTGGAATCTCTTCAATAATAATTGTTGTTGTTAATCTTGTCATTTTGTGTTTTTGTACTTTTGATAAAAATTTTATTTAGTCAAAAAAGTGACAATTTAACAACAACAACAGCATCTTATTGTCGTGGCACAATCCACATTAAAAAGACATTTGCACACAAGAAACGTTACGCTCGTAGAGATGACGAAGCATGTTTAATATCTGAGTGCATAGCTGAATGACTGACTGACTGACTGACTGACTGACGGCTTCTTTAAATGATGACTTACGATTGTATGACAGACAAGGAATAATTTTATTAAAAAGCTTCCAATAAAGCAACCAACAATCGATGTCGTAGAATTTGAGGGCCCGTTTCAAGTGAACTCACTAGCAAAAAGGGGGTTAACTAAAACGAAACTGTATACGAAATCCTTACACATCTTGATACGAATTTTAGTTACTCACAACGGCTGAGATACGTATCATAAATATTGCGCTTAACTATGGATGATTCAGTTGGCCGATCGTTATGATCGATTGTTGCCTCGAGAGGTTAGAGATGACACATATGCACAGTTATGTTATATTACGAATAGTTTGTAAGTTATTTGTAATTGTAGGCGTGTTATAGGTTATACACGGATCAGGTACATTCTAAAATGCAATCAATCAATCAATCTAAAGAAAGCAATAGGCCAGAGTCTTTGAACACGAGGTCTCACTTTCAATTTTCCATCATTTTCCAACTTTCGACATTACAGCGATATTTGACAAGTAATAAAGTAGGAGGTATTCATTCGCACGGCACATCGAAATAGTGAACATTCGCAAATTATTTCTCGAAAGAAAATTATTCGATATAGCGATGAGAGTCATCTTCGAAATTATCGCAACTACCGGTACAACAACAATCTCATCAAACAACACGAATGACTGACTGTCTGGCGTCATATTTGTGTTGACGGTGTAATTGGGACGTAGTTTTCTCGAAATGCTTGTGATACCACTGTTGCGAAGAATGAAGTTAGCCAAAAACTGGCGTTACCCGTACCGACATAGGTCGTGCTTTTGCAAAGATCAACTGTGTACCGTGCAACGTTCAACAATATACGCGCTTCGTGGAGTCCGCGATCTCTATTGTCACGTGTTATCTGCGGAATTACTACCTTTAACTTGGTAGTGGATATAGCTGGTGAAAGTGTGTGCGTGAGTGTGCGTGTGTGCGTGTGTGTGNTAAAAAAAAAAAAAAAAAAAAAAAGAAAATCATATTTACTCTCATCCGCATTGTTAGCCATTTATTTGGTTAATTTTTGACATTTCCGTTAGGCAGCTCTTACGAGCTCTGCCTGAATGTCTGCTTAGTCGATGCATTGGTTTTGTTATTCACTGTACGGTTCATAGATTAGCAATGGTTGTAGGCGTGTTAATGCATGTTTGTTGACTTTACAGTAGCATTTTATGTAGTTTCGCTCGTGAAATGCCTTCTGGTGTTTACTACTTTTGCATGCGTTCACATTCGCCAATTTGCACATTTGCTCCAATTCGGGTTTTTAAGACAATATTTAGGCAAAACACATAGAAAGTATTTATGCACGCATTGCTTTTTCGAAACACATTAACACATTATGTAAAACACATTGAATTTTGTGCATAAGCAGAAAACCATATAAAATCCATGCGAGACAATGAACAGGTGTTCGAAGAATAAATATTTTCCAACCTTAAGGTGAAAATTGATCAACTTTAAGCATTAATTAAAACCACTCTTTGCACAATTTTCACGTGGGCGGCCTCACAAACACCACCGCCACTATACCATACCATACTATACCATACCATACCATACCATGCATATAACAGGCACTTAATGCATGCATGCACAATATCGTAAGTGTTTAGCTTTTTACTAACCGGATAACGGGCCAACAGTTAAGCAGATTGGGTAGTAGAGTCGGTAAAATAATTC
The DNA here is from genome assembly GCA_000688735.1 of Glossina austeni. Taxonomy (NCBI): domain Eukaryota; kingdom Metazoa; phylum Arthropoda; class Insecta; order Diptera; family Glossinidae; genus Glossina; species Glossina austeni. The sequence goes on from KK502408.1 coordinate 2,707,891, forward strand.
ACCTTGACTATCACCACATCACATAGCAGTGAAAACCCGTTCCTACGAAACGGCTTTTCCGGCTCGAGGACTACCACGAAGATGACAAGGTTAGCTGGCACCACCAAATTAGAATTAGAAACAATTCAGCCTTTTCCCTATTTCATCATTTAAGGAGAATCAAGGAACACAAAAAGACCGCTTTCTTTCTTCTTGCAGTTATCGGAAGATAACGAAAAGATCGAAGAATCGATCAAAGCCTCGATTCTCCTCAGAATATTTAAATATTAGGTTGGGGAAAAAGAAATCCATTATTTCTTCTTCTTCTTTTGCTTCTTTTTTAATCCAGCTTTGTGTAAATGGTTTAAAACTGTTTTATGGTCNATATAAACAATTAAAAGCAAAAAAAAAAAAAAAACCGATTTCTTGTTCGCTTTTGCAGTCATATATGTAATGAACTGGAGAACTTTAAAAGTCCCTATAAGGGTCTATAGAAGGACTGACATGCCTCTAAGACAACAATATCACATTGAGGCTCTGATTTCGATTTCTCAGCACCCACTCGGCCTTATGGGCAGCTTATGGTCCGTAGTACAAAAGGTAAATAAATGTCATTAAAAAGGCAGACTGGAGCCCGGTCGAACTTTTTATAGCCCAACATAATTAATCATATTTATTAATAAAGCTTTCATCCGCCTTTTAAGTAATAAAGAAAAATTTCCATTTTGACAGGCATTATTGTGTACAAACAATTGTCCCTAATCGCCTATAACGGAAATGTCAGTCCTAAGTTGTTCTTGTTGTTGTTTTACATGGCTTTGCGCGTTAATGCGTTTTCATCCGTCAGATTTTATAGGAGAATATTTCAAATGTCAATGTTATACGATGCTGTGTAAGCGAGTTTGTTATGTGTGCGACACAGCCTGACAGTTACATTCAAACCGATCATATCTCAAGCATATGTAGTCGCATATATCGCCGCATTTTATCCATTCATTCAGTTATATGATGCATTTGTTGTTTATAACAATTTCATTCTTTATTCGATTCTTTTCTTTCTTTCTTTACTTTTGTATTTTCTCTGGAGTCTTTCGAAGCATTGTAATGAAAAGGAAGCAAAAAAAAAATAAAAAAAAATAATAATACTTTTGTGTTGTTATTATTTTGATGATCAACACATTGCGTTGACAATTTGTTTGTTTAAGATATTTGGGGAGGGACGAGAACATTGGATATTGCATGCATAAGCGTTTAAGCGTGCGTGTCTCACTCGGCAATGAATGCATTTGCTTTGTCTGATTGTGAGATATTCCTTGGGATGATGTTGATAGCTTGCATCTTTGCTTTGATTGGTGTCAATGAACTTGAATTTTCATTTTACAATCTAAGAATATAATCGTCTCGTGACGATTATTGAAATTCTCTCTCTCAAATATGTAAAATGGTTGAAAAAAAAACAAAAAAAAATATATATATATATATATATATATATATATATATATATATGTATGTATGTCTTTAGTGTTATTTATACGTGTGATAAAGTGAATCTTCGACTGTTTACACGATTTCTTACTTTTTTTTTTTTTCTTTTAATATATTAATCCGTGTCACAAAAATTTCTGATAACATCTCTGATGATAGCCACTCCCACATATATTGAGAAGAGTTTTTTCCTTTTCTTCAGATGAATTAATTGCCCAAGACACAGTGATGATTAAAGAATGTTTTGAGTAAATGAAAGGGAAAATTTTAATGAGTTCATGTGGAAGAATTCCATACATGGAGCGGCCACAAAGTCGGGCAAATTTGAGATCACAATTGTAGAAATGGCCGCATAGGTTAACTACGAGAATGCCGGAAATATACATTTTAGTGTGAAGACAGTGAATAGATCTTTAAGAAACAATACGATGCTTATCAATATTACTGCCAGGTCAAGGATGAGCTAACAATTTCGAGCACTAATGTTTTATTGGAGGAATTCCTATACGAGAGAATCACGTGGCAGCCAAACCATTAAATAATGAACCGCGAGACAAGCATTAACTTGAGTTGTCCAGAAATCTAAACGAAATCGTCCGATATCGGATGATGTTAAAAGACATTCGATTCTTTCATTAACTTCTTTACAAAAATTTACAACATTTTTTTTTCTTCTTCAAGTCACTTATAAAAAAAAAANTTTTTTTATTTTTTATTTATTTATTTATTTATTTTTTTTCCATTTTGAATTTCTTTTAAGCAACGGAAACGACTTACTTGCGCTTACGTAATAAAAATTACAGCACAATAATGTCTTGTACATGTAAATATCAAATAAATTTGAATACCGGATAAATACTATAAAATAATGTTGTTTATAATCAGGGGATTAGTCGATAAAAACGAAGTTCACGAAGACGATAACCAATAATAATAATAATAGAAAAAAACAATCGTAACACATATGATAAGAGATCAGTGAGTGCATAGTGACCGATAAGTAGAGATTGACAGAGAAAAAATTTATAAACATGAGATGATTTTTATATTCGCAGGTGATAGGCGTCGGATAATAATTCTTAAGAGATAGTCATTGCATAAATCATACATAACTTTAACTAATAATAATAGGAAACGAAAAAAAAAAAAAAAAAATTGCACTCTTTGTTGAAACAAAACTCATGCTATACTTAGCCTGCGAGATGAGCATCGCTTTCGTTTCACCCAACGTGAACCACGTAAGCCGTTACAATAAGTTTGGTTATAAAAAGAAGTTCGATTCCTTGATTGCGACATGACTTCTCACATTGTATTCCAATTAACTAATGAAAACTTTGACAAGCTATGGCATCTGAATATGCTCTCGCTATGTACTACTGTGAATAAGAAGTAGGGTGAACTTTTTGTTTAAACTGCACGATTACTATGACATTATGCATCTATTAGTATTATTTCTTCTTCTTTTTATATTTTTGGTAGATTAGTCGTAATTTCTTGGACATTTGCGGAATCAAGTCAAGTCAATGCATTTACTTAATGCAGCAGGAAACATGTACCGATGTATTTGTGCACATATCAAAGTGTGTTCTTTTCACCCTTACTTTCTCTGCGAATTAATGATTTCTGAGTCCTCGAGCTTCATAAGACGCAGATGAAACGTGTTCTTGGATCTAGGCGTACGACCCGGAAAAAAAAAAAAACTGAAAACACTGACTTAAAAAATTGCCCAAAAATTAAGATAATGTTGACAGTTTTTCTCAATTATCGCGGTGCTGTGCAATTTGAATGCGTTCCATTTCGTCAAACTGTTAGCAAACAGAATCGATATAGTTCACCATATTTTTTGATCACAGAATGTTTTTTGCCAGTAATTTGTTGAAATCGCTCTATTGCATCTTATAGTCACATGTTTCTGGAATGATCGGCCAGTTTTATGTATCGGACAACTGGTGAATAGTAAGAGTTTACCGTAAATCATTACGATCTATATACGCAGCATTTATACCGCTTAAATCCAACGAACGTTAGAATATAATATGAGCGTGAGCATACAGATCTTGGCCGGGGACTCACGATCGTGTACGACGCTCGAGGATGACAACATTGTGCCCAATATCCTCGATGCCCTTAGGTGTCGCCGTAATGTGGGCTGCGTTGTGTTTATCTATATAGATGCATACGCGGCCTGCGTTCGGCAGAGATCCAAAGTCGCATAACAGGATTACTCGTCTTTCTCAGTGTTCCCGTGTATTAGTCCTTGAGTTGCCCGCATAGCGCAGAACACATTACCGCGACTCGTCACTACTTAACTTAACTACTTAACCACTTGCTATGGTCTTTTCCGCCCTTCGGGATATTTCCACTTTCAAGTCNTGTGTGTGTGTGTGTGTGTGTGTGTGTGTGTGTGCGTGTGCGTGTGTGTGTGTGTGCGTGTGTGTATGTCTAAGATCGACTTTGAATAATATCTCCGGGAATTGAAAGTAAACCGTTCTCTTTCAACTAGTCAAGTGTGTCCGTCCAATGAGCAAATGTATGTTCAACTGGAACTCTGGACTTTGGTTAATTCGTTCATTGGTTATCTAAAAAAAAAATGCATTTAATTAAAGATGACTCGAGTGATATGCACATGGAATCGGGTCTCTCACTCATTTGCATATATAAGAAAAATGTCAATAAATTTAAGTTCATCGCTTAACAGTGACTTAGTCTTGGTAGCCAGATGACTAAGAACCTAAGTTGTGCTGAGGTTATTCATGTGATGGTGGCCACGTTTAGTTTCCATACATAATTGAGACTTGAATGAATGGTATCTGAAATTCGTTGCCGATTGAGTGTAGATTTGTTCGCCACTTTCTGTTCATGTTACGTTAACTGTTTGACTTTGTTTTGGCAGGCGCTCCTTTAGCAACAATTACAGACGATGACTGTGTTGTAAACATGTTCGATAATAATAAATAAATGCATTGTACTTATAAATGCACACATAAACAGGTACATGTCTGTAAATTATTGTAAGTGGCTGAGCATTTGGACAAGTTATGCTAATTTTCAGTAACTTGACACAATAATTCGATTCGCATGAATTTTCGTTTTTGATTTTTGTTTTTATTTTCGATTTTATATTGAATTGAGTTTTATTCAATTGTTTCTTTTCGTTTTTGTTTGTTCGTTTGTTCGTTTGTTCGTTTGTTTGTTTGTTTTTATTATTTGTTTATTTATTTTTTCGCTTTCAATTGTTTGTCGATAATTAAACAAACATCTGTTTGTGATGTTGTTATGGCGGCTGCGGCTTGTCGATATTGTCTGTGCACCTGTATATGAACAAGTTGTCTGCTTGTTCAGATTACAAAAACATTGTCGAAGATCAACTATATAAAGGAAAAAAAAAAAACCAAAAAAAAAAGGTTAAGTATCTGAATTTTGTGAACTGCTCGTGCCAAGAGATGGTGTGACTCCCAATGGAGTTAAGCTCGTAAACAGCTGTTATAACATTAACAAGAAAGGCAAAGCCGAAAAAAGAGAAGAAAAAAAAAAAAAAAAAACACAACAAAATATTATACGGCAATATTTGGTGTAACATTTGGCCCCGCCCCACTGTGCACTGCAGCACTGCAGCTCTGCAGCTCTGCAGCTCTTAAAAGAGTCTTCAATGGCCTCTTGTGTTTCTGGGTAAACAAGATGCCGTTAAAAATTCATTACTCAAGCGTATTGTCATATTTGAAGCAGAAATTTATGCTTCAGTGTAAATATTGTTTTTTTTTTTATTTATTTCTTTCGTTTGCGGTAAATAGCAGAAGCTCTGTCAGCTCTGTTTGATTTCTGCTACGCCTGATTTTTGCTTTTTGTGCAACTAATTTTTGCTTTAATTATAAATTTGTTGATCAACTTGTTATGCGTACGAATGAATGTTTTCTCCCTAAAGATCATATCTATGGTTTTTTTTGTTTTTTTAGTTTTTTTGCTTTCTTTTTTTGTTAATTAGCTTAAAGTCTTATTTGAAACGGTGTCCATTTATTAGGTATTTTTTAGTTGCCTTTAAAAATCAAAAAGAAATTGTACGCAGCTTATACCGAATCTGGCGATACTTTTCTTGTTTGCTCGCTTTGTTTTATTGCTTCCTATTACGCTCCATCATAAAATTGTGTTACTGCTCCACTACTGCAAGCTTAATGCAAGTGCCAGTGTATTATGGCCATAAGTGTAATGTTAATGCATTCGCAGAGTACTGCAACACGAATAACAAACAACGAACAACGAACAACGAACACTGTCGTATATCTATCTTAACGTTAATACTATAGCCTAACATATTTAATGCTTGCATTCGTGTAAAAGCAAACTTTATATAACTAATCTAAGCAATAATTTAATTAACATAACGTAGACCCCCGAGAGAATGTATCCTAAGATGTATTGTAATGATAATGCACATTAAAATAATGCATTCGAAAATTGCGCCTAATGGCATAATGGAAAGAGACCATTCCATCAACTGCTTTAAATGGCCATCATTTCAAGTTTTCGCTGAGCTAACTAAATAAGATTTTTAATTATCTTGGATTTTTTCTTCTTGTTTTTTCTTATCGAAGCGTTCAATAAGTACTCGGTATTTGAGGAAGACAGGAGCCCAGGGGACTAATAGGATGATGAAAAAAACTGCCACTTTCCCGAAAATACGTTATTCAACCTTTAATATATCCATTAGGCAGATATATATTTGATCTCTTAATTGTTTATCGATCTCCGCGCGTTTATTAGATTCGAAAAGATTTGGAGAAAATAAACGATTTTTTTTCTCAAGATTGCCGCTTAGCCAAGTAGGTCAGAGTCACTACAGCCAAAGATGAGGAGTGTCCATGCTTTGTCGTAGCTATAGTCGGGAGCTTAGTCGGGAAAGATATAAAACGCACTAAGCTGCGGTCATTCCTATCACCTTCTCTCTTACCCACTTCTTTCTGACCATCACCCATACAGGTATAGCGGGCACCTTCCCAATGATTGGTCACACTAATAAAAAAAGAACGAGATATACATACAGGTATATATATATATATATATATATATATATATATATATATATATATATATATGTCATTCAAATGACCGCTCCATTCCGCTTCCTTTCATGGAAACGAGTATATGATGCGTGGAATTTTCAAATCGTTTTCTGATTAATTACGCAGAATGCGTTCAATATTCGTTGTCAACGCGTGGCGTGTTGAACGGTATCTTTAGACCAACCAGTTCAAGTAATCTCGCTAAAATGGTTCAAAGATGTGAAAGCGTAGATCTGAAATGGAGGCCATAGGATAGCGAAATTTCTTGAGCAAACTTATTATGTAATAAATCAGTTTGTGGACGTACTTTGCAGCACGTAATACTGTTTTTCTTTTATTTTATTTTATTTTTCTTTTTTTTCTCAGATGCTGTGTAAACATCTGACACCTTCCAAACCAAAGTCTGCGGAGAACTACTTAAAATCGCTCTATAGCGATCTCCATTCACGGTAAGCATTTCCATTTATTCTTCTTTATAATTTTCAAAGTATGATGTCATCAGCCCAAAAACCATATCCAACAATCACTTGGATGTAAGTTGAGGGTATTATCTGAATAATTTGTAAGTATTGGCCTTAGATCAAAAACGACAATCGCTGTGATCTCTCGTTTCGTTAAATTCTCTTTTAATCGTTGCGGAAACAATGATCATTAGACTCCTCTCACTCAGTCACAGTTCCTATATATCAAGTATGCCGAGTTTCCACTCGATCAAGTAACAACAAATTGTAGTTTGGAAGACATTTTGATGCTCTAAATACCTACAGCGTTATTCACTGGCAAACTGGCAAACATTTTGTAAAGAAGCGACTCTACAATAAGATTTTTATCTTTCACATATATGCACACACGCATGCCCATACACAGCAGAACACACATTTCGTATGTGTTACATGAGCATTCTGCCCCCCCCTTAAACTCTTGGCACAAATGCATGCTTTTTGTTATTTTCCTTTGTAAACAGATAACATCTCGTCGAGTTCAAGTGCAACTTTATGACACTTCTCTGCATGAGGGCACTTGCACTATGTACATATTTTCTTTCTTATTCTTATTTATTATATGTATCGGAAACAAACATTTCTTGGGTATAAATGAACGATTTTCGGGGAAATGTAATGTACCGTTAATTGATTGTCCTTCACATATATCTCTGCGTGTCATACGCATTGAAACGTAAATTATTGCTTATGCATGTTGAATATTACTTGAAATGTCACAATTGCCCAAGCGGTCCTTAGAACGTCTATGCGTTGGGTCATGTAAAAGCAAGTTAGCAAGTAGACCTTTGAATACCCTACACTAGTATTATTTTGATGTCAAATAAAGTCTTGTTGTTCATCTTACATGCGAAGGGAACGAAAAATGAACTAATGCGCCCCAAATGAAGGACAATAAGCCTGTGTGCACTGGCAAGGCTGCAATTGTATCAATTACCTTTTTTCTCCTCACTCCTACCACGCTGACCATTGCGTCCCTTGATTGAACGATCCAAAAAAACATATAGGGTGTCACAGCACTACACGGATCCATTTCCATTATAAAATACTAAAAATTAAATATTAGCGTGCTATGAGGACATGCGTACATGTGAGGCGTTATTGCATAGCCAAGTGGTTAGTTAATAGGCGTTCCTATCACACTGGTAACCTGGATTCGATTCCCATTTCGAAAGAGCATATTTTGACGGTGAATGGTATGTGGTCGCAGCTACTGCGAGTACTGGTTGGCAAACGCATAGCACTTACCGATCGCGCATACCCCTACTAAACTTCGTCAACTTTCTATCTCTCTCTTCCCGCTTCTTTGTGACCATCAACGTATTGCATGCCGCGTGGACATCTCTTGAATGAGTTGTCATGAAAAAAATCAATGGTCTCAATTTAACACTATATATAATATATATATATATATATATAAATTTATACATCAAAGAGGATCAGTGTGTAAGTTCCTTAAGCAATAGTTCAACCCGCATACATAAAATGTTTAATAATCAGTTAGCCATGAAAATGATCATTTCCCATTGAGTCCCACATAATATGGGGAAATTTTAAAAAGTTGATCGCATCGATTAGTGTAATTTAATAATTAAATTATATATATATATATATATATATATATACATGTATATATAAGATTGTAATAAGAGGCAGATGGACAGACAGGCGGACGGACGGGCAAGCTTAGTAGGCTCAGTATAACAAACGGTGAGTATACACCTAATGTAGGCGTGTACCAAAAGTGTTATGTCTGTCTGTCCGTGCAATCTCCTATTGGTCGCAATTTTCAAACTATTTCGATGAATTTTGGCACAACGACGTGTTTTGGTCCACGGATCGACTAAATGGAGCCAAATGGCTCAGATCGCATCACTTTTTCAACCACTCACCACATAACGCTTCGTTTTGAAAGGTCGTTACATGAAAAATTAGTGTACAGTCGCTGTATAATGCTGTTTTAGCAACTGGTGTGAAAACGTTGGGTCGCATGGGACAATTTTTTGAACCTCTCTCATATGGCCGTTATGACGGCTCTACACTTAAAGTTGACCTTACTAAACATGAGTCAATTTTTTTGTTTCCCACCCTGTGTAAGGCAAACTAATAAAAAATTAAACTTTATAGGGCTAAAATGCTTAATTTCCCATAATTCATGAAGAAAATTCATGAACTTCAGAGTTGTTTGATCAAATGCGGATAAAGTAGATCTTGTTTTCGAGAATCATCGCACACAAGTACTGCCATGATATGTTAGATCCTTATATGTCAAGAGGTCATCGCATTCAAGTATTGCCATGATATGTTAGATCCTTGTATCCCAAGAGGTCTTATTTAAAATATTTTATGATGAAAATTGGATCATAATAGCAATGTAGTACAAAAATGAGCCGTAGGGAATTTAGATCGCAGAGATCTACTTTTTAGACGTCACTATACATAAGAGTTCTCATTACCGTTCCATGGTGAGAAAGTCTCATATGTTATTTTGTTATTTTTTTTTTTAGAATGGAAGCAATTGGAAATAAACTAAGTTGGCTAACTTTGGACGTTTTAAACATTTTATTATACCCTTCAATATTGTGGCTTTCGTGCAGAGCAGGCCTCCACAAAAAAAAATAATGTGTAATGTGTTCTAATAAAAATGTATGAAAACATTAGGCGAAGTCGTATAGGAAGCCTAATAGTCAGCCTGACGCGACTAGGGTGAGCTGGCTGCAAACCTTTGTGCACTACTTTTTCTTCTTTAATCTTCCGCAACTTTATTGTTACTCTACTTCCCATTATCCGTTCTTTATTAACAACAAATATATATATATATATATATATATACCTGGATTTCTTATCAAACAATATTAAAAAAAAAATGTGCTTTTTTTTTTTCTTAAATTGTTTTTAAACTATTTTTTTCAATATTTTATTAATTAAATTTTTGCAACCACTACTCTAAGCTAAAAAGAGAGAGCTTCTGCTACTACCTGCCAGCAAATTGCTCATATCAGGCATTGATGACACTGGCAAGACAGGCAGTGCAAATAGAAAAAAAGAAATAAGAAAAAACCGAAAACAGAAAACTGTATACCCCTGACGACGAATTTCAAATACCCATCACCTAAACTTGAACAACTGAAAAGTCTTCAATTCCCCCTGAAAGCGTCAATGAGTTAATTTTAGGCGCTGAGAAATCTTTTTGATTATTTATCATTCAATATCTGCCGCAATTTGTCCCTTAAGGATGAAATATTTTGAAAAACATATATATTATGAAACAAATGCGTTTTTGGCAATAAAAGTTGTTGAAGGTTGTGCGGTGACAAATGGGATGGTGAAGTAACTAAGCCCGCAAATTTCAAATGATGGACATGGAAATCAAACGTCTTGCAACTGCAACTAATTAATTGAGTAATATTAACTGATAGTGGAGAATTTTATACGCAAACAGAGTAGAGCATGCAGAGCGTCATGGGAAAGTGGAACAATATGTTATCATGTCAAGTCAAACTAATCAACGCAGTGGCACTTAGCAATTTGCAAGCGTTCAGCATGCGACCGATAAATATGATAAAACACGTAAATTGTGCTGTGAAAGGAAAACTAATAAAACAAAGAAAAAAAAATTAGAAAGAAAAAGAAAGGAAAAAAAAAAAAGGTGAAAAACTGGAATTTATTTTTTTCTCATTTCACTTAAATTAACTTTGTCATAAGTACATTATTATGTAAATATTTTTAATTGCTTTTCTTTTCATTTTTATTTTTATGTTTTTCTTCCAAGACTTAGTCTGTTAATAAGAACTGTCTCTGTTAAATAAACTATGAATTCTTTTTACAAAAACTTAATAAAGCCAATCATCATACGTTACGTTAAAGAGATGGTAGAAAATATTTGTAAAAATCCGAATCACATACTGTTTCGATTCGCAAACCAATTATAATGCTTTTTGTACCCACCACTGTAAGGTCGGGGTAATCCCATTTTATTGTTTTCCATTAAGGAAGCTTCAGGGACCCTATAAAGTATATATTCTTGATCAGTGTTCTGAAATTCTGAGTTGATTTAGCCGTGTCTGTCCGTCCGTCTGTATGTCTATATGGTGTATGTTGTTGGCATTCTCGTGGTCGCAAAAGTGAAGATAGCGACTTCAAATTTGGTAGAAACATAGGAAGTTTCTGCACACAGGTTGGTATTGAAAATGAGTCAAATTGGTCAGAGCAGAAGCGCGCAGTGGAGCGTAAACTGAGCGTAACTCAGTTTCTTTTGAATTTTTGCTCTTTACCATCATTAAAGTTAGAATCCTGAAATTTTTGGGACATCGAAAAAAATGGACATCGCAAGGACCGACCTATACGATGGATGCATCAAAGATTTGGTCGGTGTATGTGGCCTGGCCTGGAAGACGACGTCTCTTCTTGTCGTTTTACTTCAATTGTGCGCTTTACACGCTTTACTTGTGAATAGAATGGAAGGAAATGTCTGGGCAGTTTGCTTACAGCTCATGATGCGCGATATTTTATCCGTCCCATTAAACATAGAGAACTACATTGCGTAGCGTTCATTCATGCTCAGCTACCGTTTGCTCTTCTTCATCAATGCGCCCATTCTTTTGGTGCATGTCCTATCTTTCAATCTTCAGTTCAGTTTCAGTTCATTTATAGCTTCGGGAAATTCGGGACATTACTTCATGTGGATGGAGTTATGTTTCGTATCCAGTCTTATGCAAATTGTTTACAGCTGGTCTCTGTCTTTTAGTCTTTGCAGAGTTTTGTCGATTTCATCAATGCTTGTCGTCGTTCAGATCGCAACGTTTCTTCAACATTCCAATTTAGAGAGCGGAAGAGACCAAAGGATTTATGTTTATGTATGTTATCGATTTTGATGAAGCATTTTTTTTTTTTTTTCGTTCTTTTCTTAATAATTGTAACTATGGTGTCTATAAAATGTATATCATATATTCGGATAAGGGAAACATAACATTTTTGGTTCTCTATTATCGATTAAGTAATTGACTCACTAACGTACTGTCTATGCGACTTGTTATCCACATTAATTATATTCCGCCATTTATTTGCATTTTTATAATTAATAGTCCGGAACATGAAGTGGAGCAAAAATTGTTCACTTAAGCATCAAAGACATTTACATTTTGCTTACATATCGCTTATTGAGTGGAATTTTAATTTGTTTAACGTAAAAAATATATTTAAAAAGTCATAAAATTCGTAAATAAATAAATAATAGTGTATATATGCCTGGCAGCGTCTGTCTGTGTGTCCTGCTAGCTTTTACGTCTGACATATGATGTATTATACTTTGTAAATGATGATGACGACGGTGATGGTGACAACGATCGTGGTGGTGGTGGTGGTGGTGGTGGTGGTGATGTTGTGGTTGATGCTGTTATTAATGTCATGTAAAGTTTGACTAAATGATGTGTTCAACAAACTATCTGCCTGTTGCCAACATCAGATGTAAAATAATCAAGCCAATGATAAATGATGGCTGTCAGGCATACACCTGTGCACCGAAAACATTTTCATATGTGCATAACTATTGTATTATATTATACCATATACATATATATATACATATATACGGATATATATATATATATATATATATATATATATATATATATGCTTAGATAATGTAAATATCACGATGAGTTGTTTGTTGTCTTCTTGTCTTGAATATTTCTTAATTAGTTTAGTAAAGAAGCTTTTGTTTCGTCTTAAAATTGTGAGATGATTACTTACGTTGAGTACGCAGCATCAGTGACTTTTAATTATTTTTACCTCAATAACTACTTCGGACTTTCACCTTAGAAGCGATCGTATTCGAAATTATTCTTTACACCCATCACTGCTATAGGGTACATACAGAGGTACATTGAATTTATTATTTGGATTTCTTAATTTTGAGTAGAGCGAAACAATTTTGAAACGTCGGTCCATCTGTCTATTCATCTAGTGTTGGATGTGGAAAATCTTATGATCGCAAAATTGCGTGAAATGTCTACCTATTCGATTCGATATAGATATCAAGAATAAAAATGGTCGTTATTTGTCCATGGGTACGCCTACGCCTACAGATGTAAAAAATCTTAATAAACCAAAAAAAAAACACGAAACTAATAATTCTTATGTAACGTTCGTGAGAAGTTTAACTAAGGTTTGATTCATAAAATCTTTCGAATAACACACAACTGTAACGGACATAATTACTACAAAAATATAATACTTTTGCAGCTAGTTTGTGCTACAAAATTAATCTTAAAGTGAATACAATTTTCTGACTTGTTCTTGCATTTCTTGGACTTGGACTTCTTTGACTAACGCAATGAATTTTTCAAGTATCGCTGTCATAGTCGTTTCGTTGACATACGCACATATAAAGTTCCTTTTAATTAACATGTTCTGCTTTCTGCCAGAGCATATCAAGCGCAAACCCGTAATGTTCTTAATGAGCACTTGGCAAAGATGAAATTTTAGTTTAGCTTCAACTTCACCAGCTATCATGTGAATACGTTTGGCGCCAGCGTCACCGTTCATTTTATTAGTAGGCGAACTGGAGGCCAATGGCAAGATCGTCATATAACTCGGTTTGTTTCACGATTCCCGCTATGCACACAGTAAACGTAATTCATTACAAAATATATGGTGCCATCGTATAAAGCTACTGGAATACACCACCTGTACAGACAGACAGACACAAGCATGCTTATGTGTTACATAAATTTACAAAAAAAAAAAAAAATTATTTTCTTTTTTCTTTGAATAGTTTTCAAATGTATTTCAATACATAGGTAATCGTTGAAAAATCTGAATTAATGGCAAAGACTATCCGTAATAACGGCCTGATGAATACCATGCATCAACCTAATGTTAATACATTTTTTAGAATTTCCGCCTTTGTCTCAGTCAATATTATTATTATTATTATTATTATTATTATTATGATTATTGTGAATTGCCGCTCTTGCCGCCACCAACTGTGCGAGCCTTGGTTAGTCCTCTAAATGAGCCATTCAGTCATAGCATGCTGTGCCCATCTTTGGAAATTTCTTTTCACACATTGTTTCTTCTTCTTACGCATATTACACATATTACATATGCTGCATACGTATGTATGTATGTATGTATGTATGTAAATACATGAAAACATATGCATGCATGCCGGCATATATATATATATATATATATATATATATATATATATATATGTTTATCATCTTCTCCTTATATAAGTGACATATATATGTATATTGATAACGATGTGTATATGTATATATATGTACATGTGTGCATGTTATTAAATTCGTTGATAATTTAATTGCTATGAGATTCTGTTTAATTTGTCTCTTTCAGTTGGGTTCGTTTTCGTTCTCGGTTTCGTTTTCCTTTCCGTATTATGGTTTTTAAATAAGATTAGTTTCGAGAATGAAGACCTCCCTGGTGGTCTGCATTGTTTGCATTGTTTTCTTTTCTTTTCTTTTCATTTCGTTTTTTTTTTTTTTCTTTCTTTCTTTCTTTTTTTGCATTTTAACAATTTACGAATTCTGTCGAATAAAAAAAAAATCGCGAAAATATATATTGAAATAAATCAAATGAAATTGAAAGAAACATCGGCAGAGATTCGGTTCCGCTTAAGATGAGTTTTTAATAAAAAACAAATCTTTCCACTCATTACATGTCACAAAATATTGGACTCGAAATTGCATAAATTGTATGATCGGTGCCATATTACTTAGCACTTAAAATAACAGGCGGCGCTCTAATAGGCGCGACTCGCTTAAGATTACACGGCCTACAGCAAAGGTTAAAATATGTTCGAGATTTTTTTTTTTTGTTGAATTAAACCTCTCTTCTGTTATCCATCCTTAGCGTAGAGCCTTGATAAGCGAACAATTGAATGCTTTCAGGGAGATTCACATAGACAAGGCTACGGTCGTCTGCGAGAGTATTGGAGGTGATGAGGAAAACATTATACGAGATTCTTGCGTTGATACCGATGCTGTTCCTAGATTCTCGTGAAAGAGTTCTGTAATTACTTTTTCACAGCCAAAATATTTACGGACAATTTATATACGCAATAAAGTGGAAAGCCATAAAAAGGGGGGTAAAAAAAATAAATAAGAAAAAAACGGACAACTTTTTCTATTAGAAATTAAATTTCATTCGTGCGAGACGTAAGATGAATCTAAGCGATCTTATGCCTTTCTTTGCTATGGCTCTTGTGCTTACTTACTTACAAGTTGAAGTAGGAAGAAACATATACACACATACACACACACACACACATAGAGAGAGAGAGAGAGAGAGAGAGAGAGGAGATTTTTACAAAAGCACTACCTTCTTAGCTTTTATACGTTGGTAATCCGGCCAAAGCTATTTGCAAATATTTACAACTCAAAGCAAAATATTCGATATTAAGATTGCGTTCATTATACACTCACTCATAATGGCAAAATCAACTTCAAAGAGAGTCAATCAGTCAGTCAGTCAGTCAGTCAATAATTCAAAGCATTTAAAAAACGAACTTTGAAATCTTCTTAGTACGAATTCATTCATTCATACATGAGTAATGCTTCAATGTGTATGCGTGCGTGTACGTATTATGTTATAATCTTTTTGTTGTTAATAAAAAATTGATAGGATTTACCTCTCATGGCCATTATATTAGACACTAAAGACGACAGTATATATAATTGTTTTGCTATTACGTTTGTAACGCTCCAAAGGGTATAAACAAGCATACGCACTTTGCATCGCCTCCATCCAATAATTATGTTCATCTATCCAGCAATTTCGGTAGTTTTAAGAGCAATAGATTGCAATAAAATATATTTATGTATATAGTCCTAAGATATATGAGATGGATCTGGATCTATAATAAAGATTCACTCGTATGCCAAATTTTCAAAATTAATCATCAAAGATCGATTTAATTAATAGAAGTAGTAGTAGTAGTAGTAGACAAACGTGATTCAGTTGATTTGCTGATTAGATTTGATCGAGACTAGATTTGAGTAGATTTACTAAATAGATATGAAAGTAGATATATCTGATAAAAGATAGATTATACTAGAACTGATCCAATAGATTTACTAAAGCGCTATATATAACTTTTTATCTATTTCTAGATTGATCTGATCCAATAGTCTTATACGATCCAATAGATCTATCTATCAGATCGGCTATGTAATAGCTTTCGAAGTATTAAATAGATTTGATTCAGTGATCTATGTCTAGATAGACATAGATCCACTAGACCTATCTGAGGATTGCTTTTATCGCGATAAATAACGAAAGGATGAAAGGCGGCAAAAATGAAACTTAATATAATAAAAGTTACAAAATATTGTCATCACTTAAGGGGAAGGGAAAAAAAAAAAAATCTAAATCCGAATAAAATTTACGAAATATATATGCCGGAATGAAGGGCATTCAAAATTCGACTTGAATTGAAGATAACGGTTATTCATTTGTATATTAGAAAACAACCCCTATAACTGAACTGCCAATTGATATAACTCAAGATTAAGCATATTAGGGTTAAGAAAATGTTTTTACGTGATTTCTATAAAAAAATGCCCCCGTTTCTGTTTGCCGAACTGCCAGGCATCATATGTGGAACACGAAATTTTTTTTATCTATAACAAATAAATTTCGTAATACTTTTCAATATGTTCATTAGCGTGAGACCTCTTCTGTTATTTCGAAGACTTGTCACCGGTTTTACAATACTATTCGTTAAGATCCCTGTCCCCCGATCATATACCTACATGTATAATAACTTTTTATATATAAATTTTGTGAAGCATTTGGATACCCACAAGGAAGCGTCATGACCTCACAAGGTGCATGTATTATTGATCAGCATCATATTCTGAATCAATTTAATCTTGTCCGTCTGTCTGCCTCTCCATCTGTCCGTCCATCTATCTAAATAATGTCTGTTGTTGGTCGCGACAATTACACTATTGACCTCAAATTTAGCAGAAACTTTGTAGTTCATGCTTGCACATTGCTATTGAAAATGGGCCAAATCGGACTTGGACACCTCTGTTTTTCAAAAGGAACAAAAAACTGTTTTTTTTGCTCATTACTCATAGCAACTATAGCCGATGAATGTAAAAAAACTTGAATGCATATTCTATGGGCGATGCTGTAATAGCTGTACAAAAATGACCACGCCTACTCAATATTGCAGTATATAAAAATTTAATTTTTTTTTATAGCTTTATAATGGGCAGAAGTGAATTTCAATAGCCCTATAAAGTATATACGTTTTTAGCCAGTTTCAAATTCGGAATACATCTAGGCATGTCTGTCTGTTCGTCTGTTCGCATACTCTAAACGGGAACTACTAACGGCAATCAATTTTAATTTATTTTGTTTTGCATTTTCAATAAATATTCCTTTGCAGATTTGATGAAATCAAAAATGGAAGAACTTTCGTTCGGACCTATTCCATGCAAACGCTACTTGTTTATAAAATCGCACAACGTTTTGATTTGTAGGCAATAAAATATTCGAGAGAGAAAGAAAAAGAAGAAAAGTGAGAAGAAAGCGATTTGCAGCTTATCAGCGATCAGTAACCTTAATCTTAATCTTCGAATTTCTGTAAATTGCAAATGTGTTTCGCTTTAAATTCTTAACGATTTTTTTTTTACTTTTTACTAACGAAAGCAGACTTGTCCAACGACTGAAAATATAGATGTACGCATCTCGGGAGTGTCTGCTATCTACTATCAACATCATCAACATCATTTAATGTCAATAGCGATATATATGTGTGCGTATGTAAGTATACGTGTGTGTCAATGTGGTTGCTATACTTTGAAAATTTCGATGACAACTTCAAAATTTTGTCTGTAACTCGGAAACTCGGTCTTGTTACTATGTTCGATTTGTTCTAGTCTCAGGCGAAATTACAAAAATTTATCCTCAATTAACTCTTGGTCTTATCTGCTTATTAATCGCCGTCTAACGCTGCATAACTTACATTATTTATATTGCTTACGGTTATAATGTAATGTCATCTGTGCGTTATATCTTGAGCATAGTACAGGACAGGAAGTTATAAATGGCAAATCTTCGTTTCCTGAGATTTATCGTAAATGTGATCTCTTAAGACGATTAGCAATAAGATTCGTACACATAGTTAGATAGCGCGCTGTGTTTGCAGTACCGCCATCTTTTTTGAAAACAATCGAGTGGAACGCATTCAGTTCATTCATTCCCGGTTCAAGCTCTTCTTGAGACAGTTTAATCGTTCAAGAAATCGTGAAAGAAAATGCTTCAGGCAAAGCTATAGGTGCTTATATTAGTCCTGATGCCAACATGAAATTTTGAAATTCACACCAATCATTTATATATATATGTTTTTGAACGCATTCAGTTCATTCATTCCCGGTTCAAGCCCTTCTTGAGACAGTTTAATCGTTCAAGAAATCGTGAAAGAAAATGCTTTAGGCAAAGCTATAGCAGCTTATATTAGTCCTGATGCGAATATGATTTTGAAATTCACACCAATTATATATATATATATATATATATATATATATATATATTTTTTTTTTTTTTTTTTTGTGTTGTTGAGCAAAGTTGGACTAAGCCAATAAATTTGTCAGACTTATATGTCCGAAGTGCAATATTTTACTGATTATATATATATATGTAGTTAAGCTAAGCAGTGACGCAACAACTCCGTAAAAATAGATGTACAACTCGATCATTATTCATTCTTAACAAGAAGCTCGATTATCATTGCTTCAGTTTATTCATCATGTACAGGTGTGCCAACTTTCTTCAGGCATACCAACTTTCTCGCAATATAAATATCTGTTAGCAGGTTTACCGGCTTTCCTAAAACTATTGGTAATCTCCACATAGTGCTACCAATTGTCGAATTAATATGAAAAAAGGGAAATCTTAAAGAAAATGAAGCATTTTTTTTTTACTATTTTTTCTTTTAACGGGATGCAAAAGTTCGATTAACGGTCGATAAACGATTTTGGTTAAGCAATATATTGAATTTTAATTTAGATTAGCTTTTAATTGGTGTTCAGTATTAAAATTTATTTTTAAATTTATTCGTTTCGAAGAAATCTTATATTGGCCCGAATGTCGTAGCTAATGGACGACTCAGTTGAATTAATTGTTTATTGCATTCAAGACAGGAGAAAAACTATTGTTCTGACTTTAATTTTGCTGAACAATGATTTCAATGAAGTGCTCTTTGTATGTTATAAGCTCATAAATTCAAGTATCACTTCAGTATTTAACAACAGGCTAACAAGGACGAAAGCCTTATAGCAGAGTTATACATCCCTACATACACACACAGGCACAATCAATGAATGAAATGTATATTAAAAAGTTTTTAGTACGAATGAATGATGATTGTAGTGTTATTTATGGAACTTAGCGATATAAATATTAAAATTTATTTGTGCAAGGATAACAGAGAATTATTGTTATTATTATGATAAATTATTGGCTTCGTGCCCAAGGAAAATATTTCCATTTATATAAAATATGCATAAACGTATAAATAAATGCACTGGAAAAATAAAAGTATTAATATTAGCCTGCCTTTGGGGAAATGAAGACTTTTTTTGAAAATGTACTTTTAATGGCGTAGTCAATGGGAAAATTTGAGAATTTCTTGCAATTCATTCATTGATACCAAAGTTTATTACGAAATATTCTAATGGCAATCACAATGAATCCATGTTTTCTTTCTATTCGGCAAAATTTATTATTTATTTGATAACACTTTGTCCGAAAATATGATTTACATATCGTAAGGGAAACATCAATGAAGAAGTTGCCTTCTATTCTTCTAATTTTTTTTTGTTGTTTTTTTTCTCAAATATATCCAAGTACATAGTTGTTCATCAAACACTTTGCCCGAATATATGATTAACATTTCATAGAGAATTATAAAATTAAGAAAAAAATATGAAAAATAAAGCCCATCTATTGATATAAGTTTTCCAAGATCATGTAAGATTTTACGGTCTTCAAACTGTATTTAAAAAACAACAACAACAAACAATGCATTAAAAAAATAAAAGACTGAAAGGACAATTTTCAAATATATTACAAATTGATTGAAGTGAATTTAAAGTAAATGCTCCTAGAACGTAATCCGAATTTGCAAAAGTAAATATTTTGTCACAACAACTGCGATTCCATCGCTCTATGACGCATATAGAAGAGAATTTTTTTTTACATAAACCATAGTAGCGAAGAGAAAATAAATTCTGCAAAATGGGGGCATGGAAAAAAAAAAAAAGTGAAATAACATAAATCATAACATCGGAGAAGAAGTAAAGTAGTGAAAAATATATTCGCTGGGAGGGAAATATATTTTTGTTTTACCAGACGTTCACGGCTAACACAAAGCATATGCCATATCAGCATTCCGACTAACCCTTTTACGTGCAAGCTGTAACAATTTGTCACAATTATACTCTAAGGTATACTTTAATAGCGTATTCCTGCAAATCGATATCACTTGAGAGGAGAGGTAAGCTTTGCTTAAGGGCTTGCACCGATTTCACAATTCCACAAAAATGGATTAAAAACCACTATTGCTAGCACAACAGCTTAAGTCGTCGTAATTTTTTAGTTGCAAGAAAACAAAAAAAAAAAAAAGGAAAAAGGAAAAAGGAAAAAGAACATGATAAGGGATCAAGTTTACTCGCTTAGTCCTGCTTAGAAGGATATCTGTTTGTTTTGATAATGTGTTCATCTCGTTTAGAGTTTCGTATTTGAATATTTCTTCAGTGTTTTCTTTTGCTGCATTAATTTTCATAAAAACTGAAAAGTACTCTCTTGGTTGTCCTGTTATCCATTTGTTTGTGCTCACGTTACTTCTATTCGGCACAATAAACTGTGATGAACTTTTTATACTAAGCACTCTGACAAGCATGCAAGTATTCGGTTTAATGTTTTTTTTTTCTTTTTTTTTTTCCATTTTTGTTTGTTTAGAAAGACTCATCTTCCTGGTACTCGTGCTCTAATAAACATCAGAACTAACATAGCTGAAGCCTTCGTATCCTTATAATGGATATATAAGCATGTTTGCAAGTTAGACATAACCATAAATATAGTAAACAAACCGTAAGCACGTTCTGCTGCACAGACGTGTCCTTGTTTCTTGTTATATATCAGCAAAAAAAAAAAAAATAAAAATAAAAATATATAAAAAAAAAAAGGTTTAGCAGTCGTGCTACTAACATAACAAAATTGACTTTTTTTTTTTTTTTTTTTATTATTGACTTTTTTTTTTTTTTTTTTTTTTCTCAAAGTACTTAAAAGTTGTACATGACGTCTGTTTCGCTAGGCTTATAGTCAACGTATAGGTGAGTAAGTTAGTGAATGCATTGCTTTCAATGACACTTTAGGTAAAATTTGAAAAAGCAAAGAAAACACGGCCTACACCCGTGTACCCGGTACGGACTCATCATATGTCGTATAGGCTCATTAATGTTTGTTGCATGCATACTCTGCATGGATAAACGTTACTTTATTGTGTGTGTCAAGGCCCTGACGTACGTACCTTTTGCTCGCAAAAACATCATATTTTTTTTTTCTTCTTTTTTTTTTTTTTTTTCTGTAACTAACTGTTAAAGGTATAGTAAGTAGATCGTACCATTTTATAATTTTCAAAAACCTTGGGGAAATTTATTTAATACAAACAAACAAACAAACAAACAAGCAAACACACACACACACACGCAGTAAGGAGAATTAAATGCAATAATCATATGAAAGGTAACAAGAACGAGAAGCTTGGAATACCTGAAAGTAAGTAGATATGTGATGAGCGGTTTTAATGCATTTATAAGCGCATCAGGCATCCACTTGTTTTGCTTCAGATACGAGGGAATTTAAACAAATGATAACATATGACTTTACACAACAATAATGATGACAGAGAAGTTAAACAGAAGTAACCGGAGTGAACACATAAAACGACGCAGCGCACAAGCATTATAACGCGCTGCGGAGGTAAAGTAGGCGTTATACAGTTTATGAAAAACGTATACTATACGTTGCCAGTGGGTTCTGTAAATGTTTTTTGTTTAATAAACATTCATCATCGACACACTGCCATCGTCAACCAAAAGCACACAAAATACACTTTCGTTCTAACCATCACTTTGTAAATCATCATAATATTGTTGTTAAACGCAAAATGCAAGTAAGTACGTGTGGAGTAGTGTATCATAGTTGGTTGTTCATTTATGTGTGTATGAGCATTTTTTTTTTTTTAATTTTTTCATTTTTTTTTTTGCTGTTTGTTATTAAAACCCATTAACACTCAAAACACACACACACACACACACACACACGCACACACTTATATACAGTTTGCCCATCTATTTGCTCTTTGGCAGTTAAGAAGAAGCATTATATACACGCTACAAACATTTATAGACAAGATTTTCAGGCCTTGTTAACTAATTTAGTTGGCTGGCTGCTCTGTTTGCTTGCGCGACTCGTTCAATTGCATTATACCCGTTCACTTCCTCCTATCAGATTCCGATAATCAATTATAATTAATTGAAATTCTTTGTCTGCTCTTGTCGCGTCGCGTACATCCCAATGGAACGAACAGTCAGTCACTTAATAAAATGACATAACAAAGTTTGCTTTGTCAATTATTTTGTTTACCATACAACCATACAACGATACAACGATACAACCATACAAAATTCAATAAACAACTAATGTAATAATAATCAGACAAATGGAAAGAATATGCAATTTTTTTATATAAGGGAGAGGGAGAGGGAGAGGGAGAGGGTGAAAGAGAGGTAAATCACTTGAATCTAATTGTGGCAAAAGCAGGTTATAAACATTGCTTTGTTTTCATTATTACTGGTACAAGTTTTCTAGAACGACAACTACAGTTCACTCTTAACAATCACTCTTACATTCGGTTGCCTTTTTTTTTTTTTTTTTTAACTTTTCTTCAGAGCGATGCCACAAAGTTTAAGGCCAAGCTTACGCCAGTTCCGTATATTCTGGATATTTTCCTTCTGCATTACGTAGAATGTCGTTCTCGACAATCGAAAGAGCTTGGAGAGTAGTCTGTGAGAAGCTAAATATTAGGAGGACCCATAAGTGGTCAATTATTTTCCCAAGATACCATTTCTCATTAGTCCTGCGGCAACCAGACAAGTGTAAGCATACTTTGCGTGATACTCCAACTCCAAGATAATGCCCGTCCTCATGCAGCGAAGATTACTCAAGAGAAAATTAAGCAGTTAGGCTGGGAACTTTTACCGCACCCTCCATACTATCGAGACCTAGCATGGTCGGACTACTATCTGTTCAGATCACTGGAGCATTCGTTATGGAATAAAAATTTTTATTTCTTATCCGATGTTCAAACGCACCTTGAGTTATATTTTAACCTCACTTTTCAAGAGGGGGGGTTGAACTTTTGCAGGAACAATGGCAACAAGTCATCGCGAACGACGGTAAACGATTAAAAACTAAAAATGTCATTTCAAAAAAACATTTTGTCTATGAATGCAAAATAATTGATTACTAATGGGTCCCCCTAACACAACCACGTTGTACATTAAATTTGATCGATTATCTTCTTCGTAATAATCTCTTTCTGCGATTGAAACCCTCAGATATGAGTAGACTTAGAGATGCGCAAAAAGCAGATTTGAAAGCATTTGTTATCTGCCCCCCCCCCTCCTCCCCCCCAAAAGATGATCGACATAAGAGATAAAATCCAAAGTTTAATACAAATATTTCTCCGAGTTTGTTAGCAACAATGTCTCAAACAATCAGACTGATATCTAAGAAATCGGAGATAATCCATCGTATCTATCATACGATAAGGTGTACCAAACCCTTATCGTTCGCGAAATTAATGGAGAAAAACCAAAAAAACAAAAAAGTCGCAATTATTTCTAACACAAGTTAAAATATTAGGCGGAGCGCATCATCTTTATGTTAATAAAATGATTAGCTATTGCAATGACGATTAAATGACATTGTTGCGGTTATATGTTATCTGCATCTCATCTTTGTTATGTTTTGTAAAAAATTTAAATGATAATCCAATTTACAATATAACGCGAAATATTTAACAAGCAATGACTTTTCGCTTCTCTTTACATATTATATTAAGATGAAGATATACAAGGAAAGATGCATAAGAAGAAGAGGAAGAAAAACAAAAAAAAACAAAAAAAAGGAAGAGAAAACATACGCATGCATATTAATTCATCGGTTAAAGTTGTAAATCAAAAAACAAATAACACAAAATGTTTACACACAAACATCTCAGATAATGCTAAATGAGTAGACGGACAAGCAAGCGGACGGATGCACGGAAAGACTTAAAGGCAAACAAACAGAAATGCATAACGACGACATTCATTCATTCGCACAACAGATGGTACAGAAAAAAGAAAAACAACAACAACAACAACAACAACAAGAACAACGAAAAAAAAAAAAAACACATGCTGCTACTGGTGAAGAAAACAGCTACCGTTGAATACTATGGATAAGTGAGCAGCATGCCGTTTAAACACAAATGAATACACAGATGTATGCGAATCTATGCAACTAATAGAGAAGAGCTGGTCATATGTGCATAAATTTTATATGTTTTTCTGGCTTTTTTATTCGTATGGTTTATAGCCGATACAACGGCAGCAACAGCAAACAGCAACAGCAACAGCAGAAACAGATCTTAATGATTTACTTGGATTCACTCCCTTGCCGCGCGTTCTTCATTCACTTACGATTCAGTTCGTTTTATGTGATTTTATGATTTGTTACACTTTGATGAACTGGCACATATGCCATTCGATGCGTTTATTAGACTCCCAGTCCCACAATTGACCCCCACTATCATTTTCAGCTTCCTAGTCGTTTTTTTTTTTTTTTTTTTTTTTTAATTTTCTAATTTTTTCTTTTTTCATTTATCTAACGTTCGACAGCGTATCAAAAGCAACGACAAAACTCTGCACGAAAAATCAATCACACCGACATACTGAGAAAAGTCATAAGAAAGGAAAATAGCGTAAATTAGAATCAAAGCTTTCTAGAAATATTTAAAACTTAAATGCACTAAAGTTTTTCTTTACCGTTTTCTACTTTTCACGTTTCATTTTTATACTGCTTCCGTTAAATCCTCAGTTAGAAGATCTAAGTTAAATAAATTGTTTTTTCAAAGTCCTATATAACTTCCGTGGCCGGGTGAAAAATATTTTTACTGTTTATCTTATGCTACAGCTTTACGTTTCCTGTGCCCGCTTAGCTCCACGGTGGTTAATGAAAGTAGGAGTAAAAAAAAAAACAAGTTCCCCTCGCCTCGGCAGTGATTAGTCTCCTTACGGTTTCTGCCACAGACACTTTATATGGGTGGTGCCTATCTAAAATATTTGCCTTCTCTAATGGGTTAAGCATTCTTTTGCAATGCAATTTCAAAGCCGAGAAAGCATTCCTTTCGCATTTCGAACTCAACACAGTTATCACGAAAATGCCGAAAGAGCCGTAGAGGACTATGTGCAGAACTCCTGGCCCCTGTGGCATCAGATAGAGAAAAGGGAAAAAGTCTCTAGTCAGACTTACTTAGGTCCCATATGACCTAAACGAAAACCCTCTGCCGTGAGATGGAAAATCTGCAGATGTAATTAGTGTGTTAAGTGGAAGAAGTCTATGGTATGCATATGAAGATAACATTCTCGCTAGATACAGCAAAATATTGTTCAAATGTCCCGCGCGGCTTTGAGTACATGGACACATACGATGGCTGCAATTGTTAATCTCGCTGTCCAACATTAGTTGCGTTATATCGATTTAGGCTTTGACGTAATCGCAATGAAAAAAATCCATGAATTCTAAATCAAGCGGTCACGCGAACACGTGAGCCAATTCACAAATCGACGTGTGGGTGCATCACCGCACTACCTTACGCAATGTTTGGGGGCATTGATGCCTTTCTTCAAAGTCCTCAAAGCGTCGTAGCATCTGTGATGTTGCTTAGGACATGCCTGTAAGACTGATTATGGATCCATAATAGTTTACGAAAGAAGTTCACGTTTTTCTTACACCTTAAATTCACGTTCGTCACCTTCGGCAATTTTCTCAAAAACTTTTCTACAAATCTTGCGAATCATTTTCAGAATTCTTGGCTGATTTCAAAAACATCATCTTTTTCTGGATCCAACACATATATCAATGGAAGGGAAATATGATTGATACGTAAGCAAGTTGAAATTTCTCCTAAGCCTAATTCACGGTTAATTAAAAATAAGTAAGAAACCGGGAACAAGAAGAACCGGGACCGAATCGTTTATAACCATGACCTTGCCATCCTAAAAAAGGCAAAAAAAGCAAAAAAACTAAATTTTCATGCTCTCTAATATGTGGAGTGGGCGCGGTTAATTTTTTCTATTTCAAAATAAAATTTTTTGTTGTATTGACGTGCGCGCGTTGTACGCATGTCTTTGGAAAAATTTAAACGACTTCCTTCACATTCCTTTGCCAATTTTTTAGGCGATATCTTCATTTTCTCTAAAAATTATTTGACATAATCGGCGAAATCAATCGCAGTGTAAACATTCTGCTCCTAGCATCCTACAGCATGGCTGTGTCATTGCATTTCGAGGATGGATGCGATGGATGATAAATAGAAGAGAAGTTCTTTGCATTCTTACTTTTCCTTTTTAACTTTGTTTTCGTAATACCTACTGTGTCGTCCTAATAATATCGTATGATTGTTATGTAAGAAAAGTACTTTTAAAATTCATTCTTCACTTACCTTGCACAATGCTATACCCGTGTCTAGGCGGTCCATAAAATTATCGGCATTTATTGTTAATTCGGGATACAATGTGTTCAACCATTCGGCTAAATCCTCTTTCATAGCCTCCAGATATTCTTCACTCGATTTAAAAGGTCGATAGGGTCGCGCCTCAAGCAATGCCATTTTTACCGATATTTCAATTAACACACAATTCAAAATAAAAATCAAAAATCATTAACTCGGTTTTAGAGAGAGAGAGTTTTCAACGGAAAACCTCAAAATTTTTTAAATTTCTTTTTTTCTTTTTTTTTATATTTTTTAGTTCGTTTCAACGCATATATGGGTTAAAAAATGTGATCCTTATTTAATACAAAGAGCGCATGGTTCAATATTACCAAAAAAAAAAAAAAAAAAAAAAAAAAAAAAATATTTATTTTTCCTTGAAAGAATCCAGTGAGACCTGAAAGTAGAAAAAGCCAAAAAAAAAAAAATAAAATTAAAATCTCTTCTTACTTCTTAAAGAATGAAATAAACAAATATTATAAGGAAACAGGAGTTGATCGAAGTGAATGAGCATTAGAATAATTGTAGCCTCCAAAGCTAATCATCAAAACATCACAACATTGGATCTGCCTTAAATTGTGGCCGGTAAAATTCTGGTCAGAATGAAATTTGTTTTTAATAATCTTGCCAACCTATAATACCTTATTATTTGACACCGTCCTGTACTTGTCTTTTTCCACCCACCACCGCAGGATGAGGGGTTTATTCATTTTGTCGAAACTTTTACAACGCCCAGAAGGAAAATTCAGAAACCCCACGGGGTATAGGTATTCTTGAGCGGCGTCATACTCTAAAGCGATTCAAGCTTGTCTGTCTGCCCGTCTGTCCGTCTGTTATAGACATTTTCCTAAGTGCAAAAATCAAGATGTTGACGTCAAATTGTGCAGAAACATTGGAAGCTCTTGCACGCAGATTGCAAATTGCGAAAATCGATCAAATCGGTCGAAGCATATGTCCAAAGTGCTACTTAAAACGAGAACAACTCTGTTTTTTAAAAGAAATAAAAAATTGGTCTTTTGTTCATTAACCCAGAAATTATCGAGAATAAATGTGCAAAAATTTAAACGAATATTTTATATGCAACGCTCTGGCACCTGTACAAAAATGCCGAAAAAATTGACCACGCCTATCCAATATTATAGTGTATCAAAATTTAATTTCTTTTTCAATAATTTTATAACGCACAGAAGCAAGCTTCAAAAACCCCTATAAAGTATATAAGTTCTTGGGTACTTTTAATTTTGGGAATGCACCTAAGCATGTCTGTCTTTTCGACTGTCCATCTGTCCCTTTCCGCAACCATGTCGTATCCGTGGTAAACATTCCCAAATTCGCAAAAATGAAGTATTCAGAATTGATCAGCAAAAATCTCCGTCTTCTTTCGTTATGACATTGCACACACACACAATCACAAATGACGTTTCTTGATTCAGTAACAATTTAGGAGGCTTAAATAAGGAGGCCGGACTTTGCCGGACCTCTAAATATTGTTCGTTTCGCTCCTTGGCGACTTTACTTAATAGAACAAAAGCTTACGTCAAAACAGATCTGACTTATAGTCAGGTCAGCTGATTCAGTTTTTTTCTACAGTTCTGGCTAAATGGTTTTATCACACAAAACTAGCAAAATTTAATTTTGTTATACTTTTTTGTGACGCCGTTTAAATAATTATCAAAAAAAAAAAAAAAAAAAAAATTACAATAACTCAACAGATATACAAACATGCGAGAAAAATGTAAAGTGTACGTCATTTTAAATAAATTCGATGAAATGATCCATAAGTTCGCGCTTACAAAGCAGCATTACCGCTTCGAAGAACGATTTGATGAGAAATTCTCTAAGAAAATTTTACTTTCACATCCGTCTAAAGTTCAGTTAAGACGTATGGACTTCTATCGCACGATCATTTACGATGTTAACGCCAAGGCGAATAAAACTCATACGCAATTATCGTAGCTAGTTACAAACTGAATAACGAAATTAATACACCGCACAAAGTCACTGTTTAAGGGGATAATGCTACTGAGAGCAAAAAAAAAAAATAAAAAATAAAAAATAAAGAAAAAGATAAATAAATAACTCGAAGAGAAACTTATCAAAAGGAAATAAATAAAAAAAATAAAAAATTTTATATTGACAAACAATCAAACGCTAGATCACCGGGGACTAAAAAAATGTTGATTTATTTTATTTAAATCTTCCATGCGCACCTTATCGAGCTGCAAGCTTAGACACTAATTGATCTTACTTCCCATTTGATAAACCAAATGTGAAGTCAGTGCGAGTTTCTTTTTTTTTTTTTTCTTGCTCTAAGATAATTTCTTTAATCTTTTCCTTAGCGAAAGAAAGTTAAAGTCGATCGCATTTAAGCCGACTCTTAGACACACAGCACTTTCGGTTCATGCATGTTGTCCATGTAGTTGTAAATCCCTAAAATCAAAGTTTTGTTATATAAGTGAGTGTAAGACTTGTTTTGTCTTCAAAAATTATTACCTAAAGGCTGCACTTTTTCTTACTTTTCTCTTCGATGGATTCGATTTACATCGATATTCTTCTTCAAACTAAATTTAATCCATTTTAAAATTGCATCCATAAGCCGAGCACACTTGATGGTATAACGGGTGAGTTCTACGATTTTATATTAAATAGAGAGAGTCATGCACAGATCTTTAGATGAATCGTGTTAGAGTGGAGTGTTTCGCATTTGACGGGATCTGCTAACTGCTTTCTTGCTAATACTGTTACAAAATGAATGCGGAAATTAATTTACCATAATGTTGTGATGGTGTATGCAAAAATACGTGATCTAACTGCTACAGTGATCATTGTCCGTATATATGGTATTATATTGCGTTGGGGAAATCGTGCGTTTTTCAATATTATTTAATGTTACGATTCCATGAGTTTTAATTTCAACTTAACTAACGTTGCCTTACTAAACTAATTATTGAATTTGAAATGAATAAATGAAATAAATTCATTTCTCTGTCTCTGCCTATGCCTATGCCTATGCCTATGCATGTTGTTATAATATAATATAATATAATATGTTGTACGATGCTGGTCTTCTACTTTTTTTTTATGCTTACAAGTCGTTACGAGTTGATTAAGTTCGCTTGTGTGTCTGCATTTTACTTATGTTTTTGTTTATCTATTAAATTATTGTAGCGTGCGGTATATTCAAGAAGCGACGTTCACATTTACGTTTACGTTTACATTTACTTTGGCATAAATTGTAACTTAATGCACACACATAGCAAACACACGTATACAACGTAATCCTCTCATACACACTTTTATGCACTTAATACATATTTTTTTTCGTTTTATGATTATAACATTTTCTCTATATATACGTACATAGATACATACATACATACATACATACATTTGTGTTTTTTACAACGATAAAAAAGTGATAATGAAATACAAACTCTTGCATATTTACACTTATTCGTAAAGCATGTCTGGTAAGTTTTAAAATTACAAATTGGTTAGTAGTACATTTTTATGCGCATACATCTATATATGACTCCGTGTGTGTGTGTGTGTGCATGGATAAAGTTGTGCTTAATTAAGATCACGTTTTTTTATTTTTTTTTTTGTTATTTTTTTAACGATCTTTCCAATGCAAGTAAGTTCCACCTATCAAGCCTTCGGTAGGTTTGCTTATGAGTATTATGTATGAGTGAAATGTATCGGTGCAATGACTTATATGTACTTGTCTCCCCCTACTAATACTTTTGCGGTTACATAATTTCGTTTAATTTTTTTCCTTATTGGTATTCATTTAGTTACTTTTGCGGTTTATAAACAAACACCAAAATAACAAAACATTTCTTACAAAATTTTAATAAACTTAATTAAAGTAACTAAAAATATAATGCTTTTCATATCTATATCACCCAATTGCACCGCCTCACTACAACAATCACACCACTCTTCTATCACTCTTTGCGATTGATGCGATTATTCGATTAATTATCTAATTTTTTCTTCTTTTTTTTTTTTTTTTTCTTATTATATAACCAATCATTTTGGTGATGGGCCCTAAAGAAGTGGAAAGAAGTGGAGAAAGAAAAAGAGACAGAAAAGCAACCGCAGCCTAGTCGAGAAGTGCCCAATCCGTAAATGTTATGCCTTTGCCGACTATGCACTCACTATAACTACGGCCAATGGATTTGGACCTTCTCTTGTCGACAACGAATATAGTCTTAAGATCTCTTGGACGCGAATCAATTTATGAGATATTCGAATAAATTCGAACGCTTTTTGTTAAAGAGAAAAAAACAAAAAAAAAAATAGAAAAAAATATTGTGTTCCCCATCCCCTTACCCATCGTTGGTTACACATTTGCTTCATCTGTCTGAGGAAAATGAATTTCGTAGTGAGAGGATAACCAGTCTTTCGAACCTAACCACAAAAGCATCTATTCTTTGGGCATGTATCGGTCAAAAAACAACAATTCATCAAATGAAACCTGCGTTCAGCGGAATGGCTAACGAACACTACGGGGATTGAGGGACATTACAATTCGATGCGGCTAACTTTTGTAGGGTGAAATACTGAAATACTACGAGATCATAATTTCGAGTGTGTTGCTGCCCGTTCTCGACTTAATTGCATTAACTGGGCTGACATGGTTCTGTTGGATCAATTTATGTGCACTATAGTCAAACGACTACCTTGGGTATTATCCATTAAGATCGACGTTAAAGATTCACCATAATTGGAGCGTATTCGCGCTTTGGATTATGTAGCGCATCGATTGTTTGTCATCTGGCTGGATTCGTTAGCACAACAACATCAGCTTATAATGAAATAAGAAAAGCAGTAGTGTTTGATGACTTTGGCCTTAGTTTCGTCTTTATTGGAGCAACTCGTGTTCTCTTCTCTTGTATATTTCAGTGGAATAACTTATAAATAAGCGTAAAACTAGAAGATAAGTTATTTCCACGTAGAGAAGTCACTGGCCTAACAAATGTCCACAAGCATAGCAATGTTGTTTTTTACAAAAGATGATCAGGATGTAAGGTAATATTTTGTCAATCGGATATATCAGAGAGTTCGGTAATTTTTATTTTATTCAAAAAGCGCCACCTATACTCCTATACGTTAAAGATGTTTTGATGCAAATTTTCCCTCGAAAAAGCATTCAATAAAGTAATTTTCTCTTCTTTAATAAAAGAAAAAGAAAGAAAAAAAAAAAAAAGAGGAGATCCGACGATGTGCCTATAATTCAATGTCAATGTTTGAACGTTTATTATAAACAAAAGTTCATTATGTTGGCAGTAAGTTGCAGGAGGAGAGGAAATTAAAAAAAATAAAAAAAACAAAGAAGAAGAAGAAGAAAAACTCACATTAACACGACATGAAAGTTTCCATTGCGAATGGGAAATACACCCGACAATTGTAAGTTTGTTCATATGGCGTACAAATATGCTAAGCATACATATCCATGCATACACATGTAGAACACAATTCTTTCCTAATAAATTCTTTGTTTACACAGTACATAGTACAGACAATCGCAACGGTTCTCTTCGTTTTTTCCTTTTTATTTATTTATTTATTTATTTTTATTTTTTTTTTAATTCCATAAGATGACTGAATATATATATTCATATATATATATATATATATGTATTTAGTTAAAATAGTTGGCTGCGTCTGTAATAATAAAGTTGACTGCCAGAGTCGGGTAAATGTAAACACGTAAACTTCTCATAATTTTTTTTATAAAATTCTTTGTA
This sequence comes from Glossina austeni, assembly GCA_000688735.1. NCBI lineage: Eukaryota > Metazoa > Arthropoda > Insecta > Diptera > Glossinidae > Glossina > Glossina austeni. Next base: position 2,740,526 of record KK502408.1, read on the forward strand.
TCATAAATATTGATTTTTTTTTTTTTTTTTTCATTTCCGTTTTCCGTACACTAAACGTTTAAGCAGTGTGTCTGTCTGCTTGTGTTTGCCTTCCTGCCTGCCTGCCTGCCTGCCTGCCTGCGTGTATCTATCGACTTATTAGTGCTTTCGAAAACTTAAATGTCTACAATATGCGTTTCTTTTGTCTCCTTTAGTTTGAATATATATTCGATACACTATTGATTTTTGCCGATATCAATGCTCTTTCTAATGTCAAGTTCATTTACTTTTCCGCACCCTCTTTTGCCTGCTTATGAATTCATTCATTCATTCACTTACTTGCTAAAGACTGACATCATCTGCGAACATCATCAGCTTGGCAGCTAAAGTGTGCATTCATTCAATCTTTTTGCATTTGCTTTGTTCTATAAAAGGCTTTTAAGTGTAAATCATAGTCATGGCCGTTGTTGTAGAAATTACAACAAGCATTAGCAATATTCCTTAAATCCTTTTCAGTGAATGTCCTGAATAACAACAATAGTAATAATAACACGCGACACTGACAGGCTACAAGTGACGCTTCCACACATTATCTCAGTGATAGTAGAGAAGCGAGTTCAACGAAATTGAAATAAAATGTTTTTGATTTGAAAGATTTCACTGAAATTGAGGATACATGACGATGATCAAAATATAACGAGAATTTTCCAACTTGGAACACAAAAATATTTAATGTTTAACATTTATTGTGTAGAAGCATTCCAAGAGCTATATGAAGGAATTTCCAAATGCCCACACACACGCACACACGGACACATAGAGCACTGATATTGATACGAAAACATATGAAAAGTCGATGTACAAGATGCCGCCGAAGTAGCTTCAAACATTCCATTGTCATATTGTCGGACCATATAAGTAAAGAGAATAAGAAGAAGAAGAAGAAGGAGAAAAAAAGAAACTGTATATGTCGGCCTATGGCTTGGACAGTTGCAAATAAATTTATTTAAAAAAAGCACTAATATCAAAGGAAAAAGTTCGTAGCGTTAATCACTACAATTCAAAAGCATTTTTCTTCCATTTCCAATGAACGCGATTTAACCAAATATCAGTCATTTCGTCATAATGGATTTATTCAAGAAATTATGGAATTTTTAGACTCAAAGATGAATCAAAGAGCGTTCATGACTCAATTCTTAAGTAGACTTTGCACGACGAAGAAAGCGCTGTAGAGATTGAAACAAACATCAGTTGTACGGTTTCGTGTTATATGGTACGCGCATCAATACTTGCTACGCGAGCTTTCTCAATTCTAGCAGGAACAAAAAGTTTCGTCTGGGCGTTATCGTGATGGAATGCGACGATCTACAAAAAGTGAAACACATAGTAATTAAACATGACTAAGTTGGGTTCATATGGTCCGGCCATTAAAAATACATGCAGTATGGGATTGTCAGACGGCATTTTCATGCTGATCAATTCTAGACACTTTAGCTCATTTGGTCTCTTTAATCGCATTGCGTATTAATTATTGACAGTCACGAGTGCAATCAATCTTCTGGCCAAGTTCGAACAATTCATGGATCACGATCTCCTTTAGCACCAAAGCCAAAGCACTACTTAACGAGGTGGTAACCAGTGCTTTTTACCACAGTTTCGAGCGATCGTAGATCACAATCAAGAAACAACAACAAACACTTTTGACTGTGTATTGGCAAAGTTGTGCAAGAAGAGCGTTACTTTTTCCCTTAAACTACTCAAAATATGCATCGTGGAGAGTTTCATTATCATGTGAAGAAGAAGAAGAAGAAGAAGTGAAGAAGGAACCGCAATGCCTGTATGCTTCTCGGAGAAGTCTAAAGATCTTTAAACAATTTACGCGCGCATCGCGAATGGGTGAACTTCGTTATGGCGTAGTAAACCTTTAACCAAAACTGCAGCGTCCCACCCAATAACAGTGAATAATTAATATGACTGAGATATCATGCTATTGATTGCGGTTATGTTGTTGTTTGTTTTCGACGGTCAGATTAACCGACTAGTCTTGTCTTCTTAATGGTTTAACACACTTCGCTTGCTATTTACTCAACTAAACAATTTGTACGATCCAAACAATTGTTTCGATATACCGCACCAAGTTGAGCGTGAGCTATAGCATGGTTAAGAGAACGATTTCTCGAAATTTGAACATTCCTCGTATTCCATCTTCGTATGAGTCGTTACCATTTCGACGCCATGTATACCCTTTTCGGGACACGCTAACACTTTTAGTATATTTTAATATATTGTTTTTGTTTTTGTATTTATGATAGAAAATATATATATTTTGCAGCTTCGTGCACCGTAATCGATACACATCTCATTACATTACACTAATTGATGGTAGCCATCAAGGTTTTTAGTTCTTAATCTAAAAAATTAGGCTTAATGTACAAATAGATTGTAACGTGCACTGAAAATAGTACACGTGATCATAGAGCATTCTACGCATTTGAGTTTGTTTGTTTAAAACTACATATACTTTGAAAATTGAATCGATTCATCATGAATTTAATGAGCACGAACGAATATGAAGGAAAAACTTTTCACTTTTTAAATCAATAATTTTTGTAGTCAAGTTGCTTGAGCTACTTGACCCAGTTATAGGTCGCTTGCATAATATGCCTCCACAAAGCCATCTTTAAGACCTAAAAACGGTAGGCAAATGCTCAATACTCGCTCACATCATCATAGAATTAAAAGCTAAGAAATTCTAAAGAGTGCACACGCATACACAATCGCCTACATACGCACACACACACATATATATATATATATATATATATATATATATATATATATATATATATATATAATTCCGCTTCACGCTCTTTTCAAACATATTCACATAATCACGTACACAATGGTACCTACATATCTGCCTACCTGTGTATATCGCTTGTACTCGCATATTAATACATGTTTATGTACGTACGTACGTACGTACGTATGTACGTATGCACGTATATACGGTCTATTCATATGCAATGATTGAAATGTGTGCTGTTACCTTCATTTGACGACCGGAGGCATTTGTGGTTTGAAAACAAAAAAGTGAAAAACTAACAAAACGGTTATTGAACCCGGCTACAATTAGACTATTTCGCAACAACTACTATTTAACATTTATTCACTTATTTATTTGCGGTTATCGTTTTTCGCTTCAATTCATATATTTCCACCTTGTGTAGACTTAAGATAACAAGTATAGCAAAAGCAAACATAACTTGGGTTGACGTCTAGCGATGATATTATAAGAAATTTATGGAATACCAAGAGTAGATTAAAAACTGAAAACGACCTTATTCTACATATATTGCATTACATCTTTATACGTATATATATCCAATCCATACCCCCTATGCTTATGCATGTTTAATAACTTTTTCATAATGAAAAATTTAAATCTTTTTTTTTTTTGAAATATTTTTTAAAAAAGAATTTCAAAAAAAAAAAAATGATTTTGAGATCTTATCTATAACTTATAGAGTATACAGGATCAAGTTGGGCATACAATCAGGAGTCTTCCGAGTTTCAAGAAAAAATTGTCTTCTTTCGGTAATGAATTAATATTTCATTAGTAAGAAAATTGCTTTACCAGACTTTACATAATAGTACCGTTTTTCCTTTTTATGTAATTCATTATTGAACGCAAAATATCGAAAGGTTACCGAATTTATCGCAATTGATAAAAAATTGACTGAGCCAAATAAATTCGAGTGTGTTTTCATGAAGCATTCATTTCTTGGGCTTGGGAATACCTTGACTTTTTGGACCATCCAGAAAAGAATACAATTTGCAGGTTGCGTCATAACAATAGCTTGAATTCTGTACGAAGCACAATACGAGAATATCGATGGAGTGCGAACTAGAGGCTGTCTACAAGGGAATCCCATATGCAGAGCATGCGCGAATGAAACCCCGCGTTAACCGCGTTAGCGAGAACAACGCTTACAGTTCAGTGCTGCTTATGTTTCCTGGACGTCTGTTGAAGAATAAGTAGGCGAAACTTCATAATGCTGCAAAAAATCGCTTTCTATCTGCTGCTCGCATTGTTGGTCGGTTCAATTACGTCAATTGTTGTGTAGGTTTTGCGCCCTGGGACGGTTGCCTTGTGTTGTGCCAACTCATAGTGCGACTTAGTTTGCTAATGCCACGAAGCAAGGAGTGCGTTGAACGCTAACGGTTACTAACTCTTCCTTTCCTACTAGTTTTGATTTCAAAATTTTTTGTAATATGTCGAGTAATGTGTCAGGAAAATAAAAATAAATCTTATCGTCTCGGCGTCAAAAAGTCAAAAAGAAAATCAATCATTAGTTGATTCCTATGCAGTCTTGCCTTTGGATTTATTAGCAGCAGCTCGACCGCCTTCTCTATATCACCCAACAACGACGGCCTTTAAAGCAATTATGATAGAAGGAGTTCCTCGTTAATTTTGTTTCATTCCAACTCGTTTCAGTGAATAATAAACTTTTTATACCGTACACGATTTGTGAAAAATTAAATGTATGCGGATGCATGCAACGCGCCCCCATCTTTTATTATACCGATCGATTTCTATCGATTCACTTTCTTCGTCTGTGCTCGTGTGTTCATCCTGAGATATTTCGATGTGTCGACGGGTTTTTGGCCGAAGCAAGAATGCGTGGGATGGAAGAAAGGTCGTTATGTCAATAACAGCATTAAGTGAAGCGGTGTAGAGTGTTTAACAGAGTGTCATGGTTCACTATAATGCTTTTGCATGGCTTTGCATGAGTTTGTTTTCATTTTTCTTTTCAAAATTAATTTTGTGAATTTTTGTTTTTTTTTTTAATTGAAATTTTAATGATGTAAATAAATTTTTTATTATTTTTAAAGTTTTAATTATTTTTATTTTTATTTTAATTTTTTTTTTTTTTGTTTGTTTAAATAATTTCGAAGCAATTGTGATAAAGTGGAGCAAAGGCAAATCTCTAGAGTACTTCAGCTATTGATTTGGGAAAAGACAATTGTTTGCAAACTTTTCATAAATAATTCACAAATGATTTCTTCTGGACTTCAATCAATAACTTTTAGCTAATTCAGTAGCGACCTCGAGCTGTATTGTCATTCAATTATTTGAAAGCAAATTTTACAAGAAATCAATAAAACAAAAATTAAAAATATGAATTTTGCAAATCACAAAAATTAATTGTTTCTTAAAAAGCTGTGAGCATATTTAGAGTTTAAAAAAAAAAAACAAATCTGTACAATCTTTTTTTTTTTTTTTTTTTTTTTTTTATTGGAATACATTTCATATCTAAACGTTTAAAATTGTTTGTGATACGCGACCAATCAACTGTCATAAATCATTTTTGGGGGCACATGTTAATGAACTGGCAGACAAATAGTAAACGGAGCGAGTAATGGCACATTGACTTCAGATATACTAATATCTACATATGTATAATACACCAACAGTGGGCAAACTTAGCCACCTTAATGTGTGGAACAACTAAAATAAAAAAAAAAAAAAAACAAAATAAGTAAATAAATAAAAATAAAAAACAAGAAAAAGCACAGAAAATTAATAACCACAGAGCGATATGTGTTTTGATAAAAAAAAAAAAAAAAAAAAAAAAAAATTAAGGAT
>KK502408.1:2746254-2765105 GCA_000688735.1 Glossina austeni
GTGTAAAGAGTATGGGCTTTGTCTGTATTTAAAAATTAAAAAAAAAAAAAAAAAAAAAAAAAACTTAAGGAATTTATAGAACAAAATCAAAGACGGCAGTTCCGTTGTGTTTATCCTACGATTAGGGTGAAAAGTCTTCAAACATCTTGAATGAGGGCACTGCTAAGAGGAACGTTTTGTTCTTATTCTTTCCTTTTTGTTTTTCTCTTTTCACAAAATACTTATCCAGCCTCGATTGCGCTTAAGAACTTCGAAGTAAGTCCTTTAATTCTGGAAGGGGAACAAGTTTTAATTCACATGCTTCCCAGCTTATGCAAAATTTCTGAGCAACATTTTGCTTTCAGCTTTCGGTCACGGGAAACTTGCATGCGTTCGCTGAACGCAATGAAAATGTTCGAAGTTCCCGATAATTCAATGTTCGCGGGCGAGAACGGACGATGACGTTTTGAGAAAATAGCAATCTTGCCTTTGCAAACCGGCTTTTGGCGTATTCATGGCAGCAATTGAAAGAATGCATGACGTGACACGAAAGATGACTTCAATATCCTTTCCGTGCGTATCGGTGATATGCATTAAATAGAAAAATTTAATAAAAATTTATTATCGATATTCCTATGACGCCCGTCTAACATATGGGCCAACCGCCATGTCATTATAAGTTTTACTGACTATGGGGCTTCCTTTTTATTTGATGTGCATCTCATTCATAGCCACTTAACTATGTACGATTCATGCGTGCTCGAGGCGATTAACTTTTGTAAAATATCTCACATACATCATCACATTTCCTCTTGTCTATGTATATATTTATTTTAGTTTTTCACTCACCAATCATGTCTTGATCATATATATATATATATATATGTATGTATGTATGTATGTATGTATGTATATTTCAAGGTACTAAGTACGATGCACTATGGCAGGGAAAATATTGCTTAAAAAGCAAAAATTCGCATCTTCACCAATTAATTGCGTATGACGAGTAGATACGTTATGATCGGTCCATCCGTTCTTGTCGAATTTTTATCATTGTAAATGTGTATTTGCCGTAATAATGTATTTTCGAAAATATTTTCGCCATTTTCTCAAGTCGTTTCATCACAAACCAATTTCACATCGCACATATTCCGTGTTTGGCGAGTATACGAGTATACTGCTAAAGAGATTGACACAATTAACCGGCGCATAGATGACATAAGAATCACATCATTTTCATAATACGAATTCTATTAAGCCCTACTCTATGTAACGCTTGAAAGAGATGACTGCCTGTACATAATTAGATAAGAGAAGAACAAAATTTTCAGCGTTTCGTAGTTCAGACGAAAATCATTGTTTTCACAATTGGACGAAATCCAAGAAAATAACGCTTCGTAGAATTGCGGTAAAAATCGTGATGTTTAGGATCAAGCTTTTTTATCATAACCAAGTTGTGCCGTGTTTTGCTCGGGCAGTCCTTATGTGCACTTCCCATTTTTCGTAGCATTTCAAATAAACCGGAAACAAGTAACAAAAACATGCGGAACTGGGCATATTCCGCAAGTGCTCTTATGGGAAAACACATCGTTTAAGATTACAACAACAATAACAACAAATCGACTATTTCAATAAGCGAGATATGATAGAGATACGAGGGCGGAATTGTTATTTTGGATTGATTTAAGCGCGTCCGTCCGTCCGCCCATCCATCCGTCTATGTTAGGTCTGGGGTAAGCAATCTTCTGGCCACAAAAATGAAGCAATTGACTTCAAATTTGGCAGACACATTCGACATTCTTGTACTCATTGCTTGCACTATTGAAAATGGGCCAAATCGGTCGAAGGACACATGAACTGAGAGCACCTTTGTTTTTCAAAAAGAAATAAGAAATTTGCCTTTTACTCATTACTCATGAACTGCTGCCGATATATCTACAAAAATTGGAATATGTATTCCTCGGGTGATGTTGTAGTCCCTGTTTGAAAATAGGGAGAATTTAATACGCCTACCCAATATAATAGTGTATCAAAATGTAATTTTTTCTTTCAAATACCTTTTCGCGTAGAAGCAAGTCTCAAAAAACCCATAAAGCATATAAACTCTTGATCAATTTCAAATTGGGAAGGCATCTAAGCATGTGTAACTGTTCGGCTGTCTAGTTGATCTATTAATTCGTCCACTTGTCCATCTGTCCAACTGTGCGTTATGTGTGATACAAAGTAAGACAACGCCTGTAAATTTGCAAAAGAGTTTGCAGAAAGAGTCCAACCTGCCTAGCGAATCGATTCGAACTCTCTACGCTCAATAACTAATCCATTTAGAGGGAATCAGCATAAAACACGTCGTGCTCAACCATAAAAAGGCCAAATTGAATATATCCTTAACTTTTTTCTTAAACAATCAAGCGGTCTACATTGAAAACTATGTACCTTACTGACTAGGTGAGAAAACAACATCAATTTAATCGACAAAAATTCTTAAAGCATTATGCCGGTCCTGGAGAAAGCAGGCTTCGAAATATTTGCCTAATTTGCTTCTAAATTTTTATCAAAGTTACTTTTCATTTTGTTTTTCAAAAATACCTTATTTATTATATAATTTAAAGTTGAGTTTAAAATTTTTTAAAATTTTTTAATCATTCAAAGTTGGATTTCAGAATTTTGCTAATTAAAGCCTTCAAGACCACTTTTGTTTTGTAGATAAATTGTGAATGAGTTGAATTTTTATGATTAGTATGCAAATGCTGAGTTTTATATATGAAAATATGATTTCAATTAAAGTAAATTAAGATATCGTAAAACATAAATATTTAACCTTATCAATGCAACTAAAGGTTAACATGATTCAAATGATTCAAGTTGACTATAAGCTAATGTTTTCTCATATATGTAAATAATAGATAAAATTCCTTTTTTTTTTCATTTTCCCTTGTGTTCTTAATATCTAAGAAACTCAAGGAATTTACGATTAAGAAACATATACTTATATATAGAGACTAGTATGGGTTAGCTTTTCTTTTTTGCTATTGATTTTTGGGTTTGATTTGCAGAAAATAATTTTTTTTTTTTTTTTTTTTTTTATGAAAAATGTGTTAAAAATTAATTCGCTTAATTAACTTAAAAATCAATCAAATTTATAACCATAACGTTAAAGTTTTCAGTCTCTTTGTGTCTTGAATGAAATCCACTAGCAAACGAAAAAAAAAAAGTAGAAAAAAGTAGAAAAAACCATAAAGGATCATAATACGTTATGGTCACTCCCAGTTAAATGAATATATATGCATATGCATGCGTATATATGTATATATATATGTACAGGAGTAAACATCTGTGTTAAGCAAAAAATTGTTTTCTTTTTTCAAAGTTTGTCATAAGCTTAACAGTAGTGACGACCGTCCGCAGAGACTGACTAGACAAAAAGGTGTGGCTAAACGTAGCAAACAACATATATGCATGCATGCATAAGCAAATAAGCAAAATATGTGGTTACATGGATTATACGGTTATTACATATGATATATGCCTTGATATGATCGCTTAAAATCAACTTGTAATCGTTAAAAGTTGAGTTCTTTTTTATTAAATCTTTTTTAATTTCTACCACTTTGTTTTCATTAGGAAACCAATAAATATATATATATATATATATATATAATCGTATGCATTTGTGCTCACATGAGGTCCATAAATATTGTATTACGTTTTATAAATTATTTTGAATAAAATCGAATTTGAATGAATTTTCAAAAATATTTCGCTTATTTTCATCTGTCAAAACTTTTCTGAGAAACTTTTAATGCAAAACTATTTGGAAATGTTGTGATTGAGTTAGTTATTCGTGCGCGTGTATTGAAATGGATTTTTACTTTAAATGAGTTATCGCTAATAGAATCTGTTATAAACAAATTATGAAAACATTTAGATTATTTTTAATCGCATAATCGCGACCAATGCATAAAACCATTGCTGCATTTATCCGCAGTGCAGGACACACATAATGCACATAATATACAAAAGCATAAACATCTAAGCTGCTTTATGTCTGCTGCCTAAGTATAACAGGCTTTTTAAATAGCCTTTATTTACCTCCATCCTCGCCGCCTATATTTGCGATGTTGTTGTCTTCTTCTTATTTTCATCGCAACTGTCAAGAGTCGCCATAACATCTGATAACAGTATTCTTTCTCATCGAGAAGCAACGTTTAATCAACGAAAGAATTTTGCAATTTAGTATTGTTTCGAAAATAACCCACAAGTTGCGTCACTTCAAACACCATTACCTGTACACTAATTGTCAAAATATCATGACATTCTGCCACGCGTCTTTTGAAGATTGATATTAACTAGAAATCAAATGGCTATGCTGGACAGTGTTGCCATCGCTTGCGGTACGGGGTTTATTAAGTTTGGACGGACGTATGTAAAATCCAGAACAACTTGAGGTAAACCCACCTTTTATTATATCGATCGATTCAGAATCATTTTCGGAATTGATCTAAACATGTCTATCCATTTGTGTCTGTCTGTCCGTATGATGTCGTCTTACAGGTAGCAATTTTTGAGATATTTTGATGAAATTTGATGCACTGACATGTTACCGCCTAACGAGGAGAGCAAAATTTTTCGCATTGAACCCCATTCCACGTGGCCTTACATAAAAAAGGCGGTTATATGAAGACAGCAAATTTTCCCGATAGAAATCGCTTACTTATGATATTTTGGCATTCTAAATTGATGTGAAATTATTGAATCGAAAGGGGCAATTTTTCTAATCCGTCGCCATACGAACCACTCTTAGAGAAACTGAATCTTGGTATGGTAAGGGAAGGCTAATTTTTGATACTTCACGATGAAAATTTGTTCTTAATAATAATTTGACATAAACATTAAACTGACTGAATATGGAGCACGTACATCTATTTCTTGGATCCCAACCCATATGAAGGTTCTAATGAAAAATGAGTCCTTAGAAAGTTAACCATAGGAAATTTGGATCATATAGATCGCACCATATATAGGGGCTCTAATGGAAGCAAACTCTTCTATGGGATGAAAAAACAATTTATGGTTTGTTATGAGAAAAGCAATTGGACAGACCGACAGACAAGCTGAGAATCATTTTCTGATTCGAGCAGTATAAGAAACAGTGAGTCTCTGTCAAGTCCTTCTGGATCTTACATCCCTACAACCATGATGTCTTTGAAAATTAAATTTGAAAATTGTCGAGGGAACCAATGGAACGATTATTAGTTTTTCACAAAAAATGATGCCTGATAGCTAAGGTATAACTGGTTGCACGTAAAACAGCTTTGTTGGTGAACAAATAATTTAGATATAAATTAATATGAAGAGAATGTATTTGGAAAGTATACGATTCCCTTAATTTTTTGAACGCGGTATTGAAAAAATTATATTTAAAAAGAAAAAGCAAAAAATGAAAATGAAATTAAAAAAAGTCATCGCACCTTTCGATTTAAAATATTTACAGAATTTCCATTTGTTTTTGTCAGAAAATTTTTGTGCTGATGATAATTTTCAAATGAGTTCATAGCCTGGTATCCGATTTCAAAGTTTCAAATGCTGATTTCCTAATTATCTTTTTCTTTTTGTTTTTGTTTCTTTTAACAGTTGTTCACATATTGAATTTTTTTTTTTTTTTTTTTGTTTTCTTGAAACTTTTCCACACACAAAATTTTAGCAATTGTAACGAAGAAATCGCTACAATCGATACACAACTGGCAGATTATATATATATGAGAATCTAAAAGAAATGTAGATTTTTAGTTTTCGTATAATTGAAAGCAATCGTACAGTTTACTTATTACTTTTATCATTTTTAATTTCTCACACTTGTTTTAATTTATTTCACATTTCATTCAGTCATATATATATATATATATATATATATGCGCCGCTTGAAATCGCTGCGACATTTAATATGGTTCACGAATAGATTAATTCATTTGTTGTGTTTTGTTGTGTTGTGTTATGTGTACATTAAGTGAAACACTCAATATTTCCATTGCATGTACATTATTATTATTATGCATATTTTTTAATTACTTCACTTCACAATTCTAAGATTTCCAGTTAATTTAATGCTAATGAAATGTATCAATTTGATATTTATTGATGTGCTTTGTGGATTCAGTTTCACTTAAGCACTTAATGCTTAATACGCGGATTGAACGAAAATGAACTTTGGAATATAAAATTTAAATATGCAAAAAAAAAAAACAAAACAAAAAGAAAAAAATTATTAAAAAAGAATGAAGAAAAAAAAAAGAACATAATTGCATAGAATTGCAAGCAAGAATTAAAAATTATGGGCGTATCATATATAAATAATCGCAATGAAAAATGAACAGGCGGTTATATGCGTTTTGCTCTAACCTATGTCAAGTTATTGCATACACTTGGTCCTTGATTTACCCGACTCTTCTATGCAAATTCTGATCGTGTAAAATGATCAATCAATGAGAGAGATAGAGGGAGAGAGAAAGAGAGAGAAAGAGAAAGGGAGAGAGAGAGATTGAGAGATTGAAAGAGAAAACTTTCAAGATAAAGAACTCCACTGACATTTACAGATTTATGTCTTTTCTTGTTTCTTTAAAGACCTCCTTCCCGCTCATTTTCATCATTTTCTGCTTTATTAATGATAGCGAAACACATTTTCGGCTTTCTCGTTAACGATTTTCATCATGAAAGATAATGAATCGAATCTTTGATTGCTTGAAGATACGAAGATCGTGAGGCCCGTATTTATATCTTTTTTTTTTTTTTTGTGGTCAACGCGAGCATCAGAAGAAAATGAGGAAAATTGTGAGTTACATGTCCGATCGTGTATGTAATGATCTAAAAAAAAGAACAAAAAAAAATGTGTGGGAAAAACACAGGAAACAATTATTTGGTAGAAATGCGATTTTCAACCGATAAAGAGTAGACTACTTACTGCCAGTTGAGGGGAGAAATTCTTTTTAATAAAGTTTTTGTCACTTAAACACGCTATACTTACTATAATGCCTACCGATTAAAAAAGCAAACGCGGGGAAAGCGCGATCTTGTGTGCGCGATGTTGGTTTTTTTTTCGGGTGAAGTCGCTGCTTTAGTAAATATTTAATGTCCCTATGCTTTAAATACACAAAAAAAAAAACGAATAAGAAAAAAAAGCTAGACATGCTTAAGTAGAGAAAACCTAAGGGTTTTGCAAAGAACAGCATTAATCGGCATATCGGCAACCTTCAATTAAAAGTCGTGCAAAAAAAAATGCGTGCAAAAAAAATGCGTGCATATTAAATACCACGTAAATTAAGGGATAGATTTATTTGCACTATGCATTAATGCATTGTTGACGAGAGATGTTATCTCATGACTTTTATATGTCAATTGTTTGTGAACGAGGTCACGTCTTATTCGTGTATTATTGATCGAGATGGTGGCAGTGATTTCACTGGTTTGCATTGCAATAACACGCTCTCAGGAGCATTTCTCTATATGTTAGAAAACATTTTCATGGATTATGCAGATAACAAATTTTGTGTTGAGGAAGATTTTCTCTCTTTTTTACTCACGCTAAAAATTTGTTAACGCACTTACCACAGATAACCACAGTTGTACGTCTATCACACAGAACAAAAAATATATCTAACGATTTAACGAGTTTCGTGTATAACACTATAAGCGATAGCTGTATGTAGGCAAAAACCAATTTAAGTCGCTATTAACCCGTATATGTAAACCTTCACGGACCAGTACACAGCCCTAGATTTAAGCAAAAAAAAAAAAAAAAAAACATAAGACACCATTGACATCCATTTTTGGAGATTAATTTATCACATTTTATAATACAAATTGTTGTTTAATAATAAGCCAGTTAAGTGTGATTTTCTTAGAAATGCAGAAACCACGTTAAGACAATTATGTAATGAATTGTGAAATGTCGAAATTAAATTGGAATAAATAAAATAAACTTGAACTTGAACTTGAACTTGAACTTGAACTTGAAGACAAGTCAGTCGGATGAAGAGAATTGAATCGTAATACTCAAAGGATTCAAGCAAAGCGGACTTTTTATGAGAAGTAGTCGTGAAAATGGATCCAATCGAATTGAACTTTTAACCGTGTTTGCTCTTGTTCTTGCGTGAAAAAATGTGTCAGTGTGCGAAATGTTATTAGAAATATTTCGCATTTTACGATTTTTAGGTTAAACAAGAAAGTAAATAAGCAAATACCAAAAAGATACACAGACAGACAGACAGACAGACAGACAAACAGACAGACAGAAAACCTTAAATGGACTGAGAAAACGATTCTGAATGAACTGACTTAACCGAAGAGGGCGCTTTTATGCTAACACCTTCTGACTGTAGCCCCAAAAGCTTAATATATCTTTACTACACAACCTTCGCAAGGACCCTTCACTACGCGCTTAAAAGTGCTCAATGGAAATCAATGTAATGCTTAACATTGCGTTTGGGAAAACCATATACCTACGAAATGTTTTTTTTTTTTTTATGATTAATCAATTAGGAGATATGCCCTATAAATGCAGGCATGGTTGTGGTTAAGGAGGATAATAGGTGGAGGGAGGTGAAAGAAGGGAGTAATATCCGTGTATGTTCGACTTGAACAGGCATAGTGGGGACGACCTTTGCTGATAGGTTTGGGAAGCGAAAAGTGAGTAACGCTGATTAGAGCGACGAATAAACAGACGAATAGACAGACGGATTGACAGTTGTAAATTAATACAATATAAGTAACGTCTGCAAGTCGTTCTGGTCGTTCTGGTCGTTCTGGATGGAGTGTGTGATACAGAAATAAAGAAGTTGCAATTTTTTTTATTGGAGCAACTCTTCAATTATCGTTATCTAGAGCGGTTCTAGTAGAAAAAGTGTACGATTTTTTCTCTTTTTTCTTTTTTTTTTTTGTTAAAGAGAAGCCCATTGACATAGCTAATGTTGCGTTTATATAAGATATTCATACGAGATTGATTTTTTTGTTTTGTAAGATCCTCTACTGGACCGTGACAAAGAGCTTAACCTATTGTAAACCTATTGTTGACTCGTTTAAGGATTTCGGTGATGGTCAAGACCGAAATGGTTGGACACAAGAGCAGCTAAGTTAATGCAAAATTTTACACCGATTAGGAATATATGCGCCTGAGAGAGTCGCTGAAGCTAAATTAACGGTACTGTGGGGGGTGAAGGCAGAATTGATGTAAGCCACGTTCTTCTATGTTGGCTCGAATAATGCAAGCTGTGGGCTTTATATTAAGTACAACATATAAGCGAACAAACACACACGAACACACACATGCATAGAGAAAACGTCTGCATTCGACTAAAGTTGATTTTCATTAAAATAAATGACGTCAAATTGTATTATAAGAAATGGCAAAGAGAACAACATTTATACGCACACACTGCGCAACCAACTATTGTGGGTAAGTTGTTCAATTCAAAGCTATCAACACAAATAGTTTTAGTTTTATTTTGTTTTTTACTTTTTTACTTTTTTTAATTTTTTTTTCTTTTTATTGCTGTTTCTTAACAAGATATTTGTCCACTTTATGCGTCTGTCTGTCCGATTTAATTGCGAATTAATTTATGTTGTTGTGGTAAATATGTCCAAGACTCTGACCATTTGACTTTAAAGTGTATTTAATAACAACAACAAACATTCGTAAAATGTTACAAATGTTAAATAATTAAAATAACAAAACCGACAGACAAAGGACGGTCGCTTGCATTAGATTTACTGTAAACCACATATTTGCAAGTGCATGTATATGCGTGCGCGTTTCGCAAAAGCGGTTTCGAATAAAGAATTATTAAAATTGAAAGAAAAAAAAACAAAAAAAAAACAAATTGTTATAATAATAATAATAACAATAATAATAATAATAATAATAAAAGTCTTACAACAAAATAAATATTTTAATCGGCTGGAGTTGAATTACTTACACCCACCAACTGCATAAATGAATAATGAATTTTACATGTTCAATACATTTATATATAACATATTTATATATATATTATGAATAGCACATGATCGTAAATTAATGCCTAACATGCTTAACCACGAAATATTTTCACTTGCAATAAATGGAATAAACGCAATAAATGCAATAAATGTTAAAAAAAAATATTAAGATTGCATTCACATCAAACGAATGCCGCGTTCTCATAACGTGCAGTCATATAATGTAAATTTCGTCTTTATACTCAAACTTAAATCCTTGCAGTTCAGATGACTTTTTTTTATTGCAGTCAGTCAGTCAGTCAGTCGCTTAGTCAGCCAGTCAGTCACCCAGTCGGTCAGTGACTCAGTCAGTTAGTCACTCAGTCAGTCAGTCACTCAGTCAGCCAGTCAGTCACTGAGTTGGTCAGTCAGTCACTCAGTCGGTCAGTCGGTCAGTCAGTCACCCAGTCGGTCAGTGACTCAGTCAGTTAGTCACTCAGTCAGTTAGTCACTCAGTCAGTCAGTCACTCAGTCAGCCAGTCAGTCACTGAGTTGGTCACTCAGTTACTCAGTCGGTCAGTGACTCAGTCAGTTAGTCACTCAGTCAGTCAGTCACTGAGTCGGTCAGTCAATCACTCAGTCGGTCAGTCAGCCAGTCAGTCACCCAGTCGGTCAGTCACTCAGTCAGTTAGTCACTCAGTCAGTCAGTCAGTCCCTCAGTCAGTCGGATAACTTAGCAGGAAAAATAAAGCTTGGCTTAACATCTCGGGCTACCCGAACGATCTGCCGCAAACGCAATATCAAATCTAATATAATCGTACGATGGCAACTATAATATTTAAAGAAAATATCTTTAAGATGATTATTTCGTTAAATGAGATTCTTTTCTTGCAGAAACATGAATTTGGCATTAAGTTGCTAAATGCGAAAAGCATTAGCGAATTTTTTTATTTTTTTTCTTTATCATTTTTAGTTTGAATGTCTTAATAAATTTTTGGAAAATTACTAAAATTTATTTTTACGAATTTTTATACCCATCATCGAGATGGTGATGGAAGTATATTCATTTTGTTAGAACGTTCGCAGCATCTACAAGGAACCATCAGAAACCCTATAGAGTATAGATATCCTTTTAATCAACATAAAATTGTGATTCGATGTAGGCCCGTTTTTGCCCGTTTATGTATCGGCCTATCGTAAACGTACTCCCGAAATCAGAAAAGTCAAAAGATCGTCTCCAAACTTGGTATTGAAAGGGGATCAAACCGACGAAAGTACAAAATAAATTGACAAAATTAATTAAGTTTAGTCTTTACTACCTATAAACTTCAACAGCTACAATGGTAAAAATTTCCTCGTATATTTTCGAAGTGATCCTCCAGCACGAAATAGAAAAATAAAAATTGCAAAAATCTATCAGGCCCGCTCACTATTATAGAATATCGAAATTTTATTTTTTTTTTGCTAGTTTTTTTCTTTTTTTTATACCCATCACCGAAGGGTCCATCCATTTTTTTGAAACGTTTGCAACGGCGAGATGGAAACTTCAGAGACCTCACAAAGTTGGTCATCGTCAAATTTTGAATCGATTTAAGCATGTCCATCCGCCCATCTGTCCGTCTGTGTAATTTGTGCTCTAAACATTGTCCTGGCCGCAACTATGAAGCTATTGACTCTAAGCAGAAGCATTGCAAGCTCTTGTACGCATATTCTATGGACGATGCTGTAGCCACCTGAATTGAACACGCCTACCTCCGCAAAAAGAAGATGCAAAAACTTCTCAAAGTGTATAAATTCTTGGCTAGTTTCAAATTCGAAGTGGAGACTAGCATGTTTGTCTGTCCATCTTTCCGTCTGTCCAACTATGTAGTATCTGCGGTAAACATTCTTCCGTCCGCAAAAATGATGATATCACCTAGAAATATGCAAGAGAATTTGAGAATGGCTTAAATCGGTCGAAGAACATGCCTGTGTTACTCATAAAGTACAGGAGATAACCAATATAAATTTCCACTTTTATTCTGAAAATGGAAAAAGAAGAAGCGCCCATCCATTATTATTGGATATGAAAATGCAGTTCGTTCCTTTTTTAGGATAATGGTGATGGGTACAAAAAATGTGGTCAGGACCGAATATAGTTTTCTTACTTGTTTTTTTTTTTTTTTTTTTTTTTTTTTTTTTTTTTTTTTTTTTTTTTTAATATAAAGTTGTTGGCTATTTGAAGATTTGGACACAGCAGAATGTAATTTTCTTACTTGTTTATATTCATCCCAAAAACGACACATCGCAAGATATGTTTATAGAAAAAAAAGAAGAAGAAAACTTTGTTTTTTAATTTAAAGTCCATCTGCCCGGATTCGCAAGTTACTTTTTTCCTCCTTTCTTACCTCAAGTTAATCAGTTGAAATATTCGTAGTATCAGCTAGAAGCATTTCGTAGTAAATGTTCGAATTTTTTAAAGATGAATAATTCGTCCGAATGCCGAATGGGACAGTTGTACAACTGTCCGTTCCATTTGTCACGGAATTACTTTTTTAGCACGAGGAAATTTGCAAAAAAAAAAAACAAAAAAACTTATGTAACGACGCTCGCCAGTTCGCCATGGTCTCAAGCAGCAGGTTGAACAATTGGTCTTTTGTACAATCAAACGGTTAAGGGGTGAGGCTATATAGGTCTCAACTTTCTACGTATATAGCTAACCGGGGTGATAATAAAATTCGCCAACTAAAGAGGCGATACATATTTATTTGGAAGGCATCTGAATCATTTATCAAAAAGATAGGAGAAAATTTTAAATCAAAATATTCTAAACTCGATCGATCATTAAAGCTAATATTTACAAGCTTCCATAGGTAAACATTTACTTGTAGGGTTAAGTCCATGTTCGAGCCGTTAATTACCGATAGAGTGACTCCAGTTGTTTTTCAATTTTAAATGTCGGTCATGTGTCTTTAGGGGATCATAGTTAGACCATTGTCAGACAGACAGACAGACATAGACAATTGCTGGCAGATTTCTTTTTTTCAAACTTCGCGAAAAATTTGAGCGAAAATTCCTCTCGCTAAAGAAGCGATCAGGTGTAGCATAGTGCAAGTAACTCCAACAATTTATTTCATCGATTTCGTCGATTACAAATTCTTTCCTGTCTACAGTTTTCAGTGAGTATTTGAAATTATACTAAACGACATATTATGGGTTAATCAGGCTAAAATTTGAGTTTCTTTCAAGTTTACTTTACATTACATTCGATATTTTCTATATTGCTTAAGTACCAAGAAAAACATAAATAAAAAAAAAAAGACCAAAAACAAAGAAGAGCAAAAATCATATCCTTTAAAATTTACTATATATATATATATATATATATATATATATATATGCTCATATAATTTTGTACATATTTATATATAAGAAGTATTGAAGTGCGGTGTTTTTTACCTTCACATTATATTGAATTATGATCATCATTATTATCGTCGTCGTGAACGACGTTACGAACATGCCGATCATTATTATCAATAATTTTATGATATTTGCCTTTGTAGCCCTCATTTGCAACTAACTAACTCATGGTCAACTTATGTTTATTGAAGTGTTAAATGTATACCTTTTTACCCTCTTCATAAGAACGATGCACAAAGGAAGACACAATTCAAGCTCAATTAAACTTAATGTGTTGAAGTTTAAAAAATCGGAAACTTTATATGCATTTAATTTGGTAGTCGTGATGACGTCTTTCTCTTTTATATCTTTCCCTTTCGTACTCATATCGCTTTAGCCTATGGAATACTTTTGAAAAATAAAACTATTAAAAGTGAAATTGCAGCATATTTTTATGAATATTTTATTAAAGGAGAAATTTATGATGCATAGATCCTGAATGAAAAGTGAAGAAAATTAGTTACGAACGATCGGTAGATATTAACGAAAGTAAGCGTGAGAAATACAATGAAACATGATATGCGAAAAAGATTACATGGCTTAGCCAGGAGTTTGACTGTAAAAATTGAAACTATAACGTTGGGGAGCGCATTCTATCTACACTGCCCTCTACCCCGATGTATTTAATGTTATACCAAAATAAAGAAATAAATAAATTGCACAAAAAAAAAAAATGGTTTAATAACTAATTGCTTCTCTACTCTTTCATATCCGTAATTTCATACTTAGAACAGTGAACGAAAACAACAAACAAACGTTTTTCGATTGCAATTAGAAGCAATTAATAACAGCGGAACTCGAATCGAACCGTAAAGTTTTATTAACCTCTTTCGCATTAAATTAAACAAAAACGCGCAACAAAACTATAAGACTCGGTCATCCTACGAGCAGTATGTCGTTACTTTTCTTCTTCTAACATAAATTCAAGGTACTGAATACCGAATGTCTGAATATATGTTTTAAAATTTTATTGCACTTCCTTTTCGCGTCCGAAATTATGATATACATTTTTAAATTTTCGCACATATGAAATAAGTTTTATTGCAACGAATAGATATAAATAATATTTAAGAGAACCACTAAAAAAATTACACTCGATCGTGATCGAATCTTTCGTAGTCATCACCATTATCCTAAAAGAGACAAAAAAAAAAATAAATAAATAAAAAAGAACTAAATTTTCATACTCTATAATATGGACAAAGCATGACTGACTTTTCTTATTTTGCAAAATAAAACTTTGTTTTGGACGCTGTAGGCGTGTCCTTTGAAAACTTTAGGTTTCTTCCAAATTCTTTGCTCAATTCGTTTGCTTATCTTAATTTTCGCTAGCGAGAGAATGTTTACCACAGATACTATGGCAGATGGGCAGGCAGCCAGATGGACAAACAAACAGACGAACTTGTTTAGGTGCATTCCAAATTCGAAACCAATTTTTTATTCCTTCTGGAAAACAGAGGTGTTCTCAGTTTGCGTGAGATAAACTATTACCTCATACAGTACCTAACTGGTCACGACTATTTACGAAGTTATCCACACAGGTTCGGTCATGATAGTTCGCCAGTATGTGCGAGTTGTGCAGAGGCAGAAGGTGTGGTCAGCACGAGTTAGCAGAGAACATAGCTGGAAACCTCGAAGTATAGGGCATGGTGAACCACTTCGTCTCCAAGTTACGCTTAAGGGCGCTTAGAGAGACAGTGGGAGGAGAGAAGAGGAAGCGGAAGCGGAAGCGGAAGCGGAAGCGAATGGGGTATTCCACTAAAGTGCCATCACATGGATTGCAATCGCTCTACGCGAAATAATACCTAACGCGGTGATGCCGCGGAGAAGATTGGTTGAAGAAACGTGTGTGTGGTGGCTAGTCTTAGTATGTAGGCGCCATGGATGGCGAATCGTGCATGCAACTATTACGGGCCAGTAATATCTTTCGAAGATTTCTACCTTCAGCTCGCTTAGCAAAAAAAAAAAAAAAAAAAAAAAAAAATCACAGATATACACAAGCGCATGCACGTACCAACATGCATATGCACATGCACATGCACGTACACACGTGTTAAATTTAATGTTACAACAGTAAAAGCACACAAAAATTAATAAAATCAACAGCAACAAATCTGACAACTTGTTGATATGTTTTGCTGATCATAAATTATTCAGTTGTTGTAAAATGAATTATTTACGAGTATATCATATATATGTATGTATGTATATATATATATATATATATGCATGCAATACTAGGCATAATGTTTTCACAATACTTTAATGCGTATATGAGTGTAACCTCAGATCATGTCCACATATATTATTACATTGCACAAATATTTATGTATTTATGTATTTTGAAGCATTCATCCGTGAATACTCAAATACAAGAATACAAGAAGAGATTTAACACCAGCTGTGTGGCCTAAAATTGTAAGTCAATTTTTTTATTTATGACCATAAATCGCATCGACTTTGAAATGACTTTTTGCTTTTTAATCAATTACAAGTAAATCCTCATTTTTATATATATATATATTTTTTTTTATAGCGAATCAAATATTATTTTTAAGAATTATGCTCAAGCAAATGTGATAAAATTCTTTTTCAGCTTTCGTTAAGTCACAACTCGATAATCAAAAAAAAAAAAAAAAAAAAAAAAAATCATTTCTTTCACGTTATGGTATCGTATCTACAATCATCGGCTTTCAAACATGATTATTATCATCATCAGTGTATTCGTCAGCATAATTATGATTAAGATCAATGCCAATACAGAGTAGTTCTCTAGATGACTACCTTTCTGTAGTATATACAATATATGTATGTGCATGTGTGCGTATATCAATGCGCTTAGACATCTCTGTTTAGTCTCTTGGCCCGTATTGTGTGTCTTTGCTTTTTGTCTGCTTATCCGGATATTTGTTCGGTTTTGTGTGTGGCACACATCTCTAAATGTATGTTTTGGTGTGTTCGAGCACCTTAGGCGTTTCGCTTTATATGTATATACATATACATATATAAAAGTATATATATGCTTGTGCACATTTTCGTACCCGTCAAATGAAAATGCGAGCATACTTACATTACTATCTCCTTTGCGACGCGGAAACACCTCAATTTTGGTATGATTCTCCATTTATCCGTCTCTTTCCTATCCACTCGGTCCTTCTCTCCCATATACCCTGTCGACTATCTTTTCTCAATTAAGACGTTGTTCCCAGTCCTTTTATTTATTATTGTCGTAATGCTTAAGATAAGGAAAGCTTCGATAAGATCACCAGAGATGAACTTGGAAGCTCCCGTATAGATTCCCATCCTAATTCTTCTTTGTTCTTATTATACTGCCTAAAAAGCTCAGTCTTGATTGCTTCTTCGACATTTCAAAAGCGTATTCTATCCACTTTTTTATTCCATGATGTACGAAGTACACCATAAGATGCCGAGACCTTTCGACAAAAAGGTAACGCTAGTCACTTGTCCTGCCCGGTAAAAGACGGAGCTGCGTTTTATGGGTGCGAATTCCAATTCAAAAATTTTAGTGGGGTCCCGATTAAGTGTATCATGTATGAATGACGTTTATCTTCTAATCCGATGTGGCATTTAAAAAAGAATAAGGAATGGAAGACGGACGTGGTCGGCTAATGAATAAATAAAATTTTCTGCTACGCCCAAAAAATCGTTAATAAATACCAAGAAGAGAAGGGCGAAAGAACTGGAGAGGATACAGTATGTGTGTGTGCGTGCGTGTGTGCGTGTGTGCGTGTGTGCGTGTTAACAACTGCCGATAAATTATGCATTTTTCTGACTATCGAATGAAAACTCTTTCGGTTTTACAACTACAATGTCGAGCAACATATTTAAACTACGATCGACGGAATTTATTCAAGATCGAGTACCCTAAACAGGCCCACTGAGGCTAACATGATTTCTTTAAATAAAATCTCGAAATAGCTATGACTCTGTAATAAACTTTTAAAACTAACTGTGAAATGTAGAAAAAAATAAAAAATATATTTATTATTAATGTACAAACAGAATTAGTTTTAATTTTTAATTTTATTTTTATTAAAATAGATTTCTTTAAAAATCGAATACAAAACAAACAAAGTACCCACGAGACAAACTCATAGACTTATGTAGAATATTATTAAAATTCTGTGTAATTCTCATGTGATGCGCATCCAAAATTCGGTTTAAGATGAGGGCAAAAAAAATTTGTTTTTTTTTTTTTTGCTATTGTTTGTATTTTTTAAAACCTTTAGCTTCACAGTTAACACTTTAATATGCATCTTTAAGCCGCAAGCGATATTTGCGTTAACAGTAACATTAACACAGTAAAAAGCAGAACCAAAGGAACAGCAACAAAAACAGCTATAATCACCTGATAAAATATATATGTATGTATATATAAAATCGAAAAGCCAAAGCTTCATAACAACATGCTCAAAATAAAATAACATCAACAGCAAAAACAACACACCAATATCATTAACCTTGAACTTGTACAATTTAGTATTTTGTTCACTCTTTTTATTTTTATTTTTATTTTTTCATTTTCATTTTCGTTGAAATCGTTTTCAGTGTTCGTTTTTGCTTTATGTTATATTATATATAAGCTTACATATGTATTTAAGCCTCTGAGCGTGCCTCTATGATGTGTGGATGCGAATGTGTATTTTCTAAGTGATGTTTGTTCAAACAACCAAGAACATTATGGTCCGGGTTAGAACGACCATCAAGCACCCCGCACTAATTCAACGAGTATAGCATACTTTCCATGTAAGGCCGCGTATTGGAGGATGCTCAAAATGTCCTATGACGTCATCAAAATTTAGAAAACTTAATTTACTCCCTAAAAGCCAGATTATTTTTTTGGTTTCCAAGCTAGAAAACTATGAAGTCTACTTTCTCTCCATATAAGGACTTGGTTTTTACGATAACCCTAACCCGAATTGGTTAGGGCCTAAGAAATACGCCTATGTAATCCAAATTCCTTACTTTGACTTTTTTGATCATTATTTTGCTACTACGGATCAAGTTTTATCATAAAATATTCAAAATTAAATGTTTTTTCTGTAGGGCTTGCGATTTATAAGAAATATTACATTGGAGTAGAGTTGAACGAGATAGTTCCACGTGGTTCACATTTGGTCCACTTCATTTTTATATCAAATTACTCTCATAATTGTCATAAAAGAATCCACATTTCCTGAGAATCCTTTCATGCGGTGGTATCCAAATAATAGACCTACGTCGAGCAAATTCAGTAAAGTGGCTTTTTTTGCCAACCTATATAATATAAACCAATTTTCATCATGAAAGTTTGAGAATGACATCTTTTTGCCATATAAAGATTCAGTTTTCGTTTACGATATCAAAAATTTTCCCCAGGTAAACCAATTTAGAATGACGAAATCCTATTACGCAGTGAGTTGTGATGAAAAATTATGAAAATTCCTTTTTTTTTTTTAAATGAG